>CM052898.1:184805806-184821508 GCA_028534135.1 Potos flavus | reverse complement strand
CTTAGAGAGGCTTTGAGAAGCTTTAGTCTCATGGAAAACACAAATTGCTGAGCAGAACTTAGGCTCATCATACACTTTGCAAAGGTAAACTTGCCCCTGGCTTCTCCGTGCAAACTGTCAGGTTCATTTATTTCCTGGGTTTTGTTGAACTTTTTTACCTGACATACTCATTTCCCGGGGCTGGTGTAACAAATTGCCACAAATCAAGTGGCCTAAAACAACAGAAATTTATGATCTGGCAGTTTTGAAGGCTAGAAGGTCAAAATCAAGCTGTCAATAGGGCTGGTTCCTTCTGGAAGTTCACGATGAGGGAGAATCTCTTGCATGCCTCTCTCCGGGCTTCTGGTGGCTGCCTGCAATCCATGGCATTCCTTGGCTTGTAGCTGCATTCCTCCAATCTCTGCCTCCACTTCACATGCCTTCTTCCCTGTGCATCAGCTCACTCTGCTTTCTCTTATTAGGGTACCTGTCATCCTAAATCCAGGACGATGTCATCTTGAGATCCTGAGCTTAATTATATCTGTAGAGACCCTTTTCCCAAATCAGATCACATTCACACGTTCTGGAGGTTAGGACTCTAAGTCCTATGTCTAACATATCTATGTCTATCATATCTTTTGGGGGGCCCCCAAGGGTAGTCCTATTCAACCCACGCCATTTGATAAATAACAACCCTATGATTTTTAAAGACCATGCTTGTTGCATCCAGGTTGCTGACCCTGTGGTAGAGAGATGAGGACAATCTCCAAGGCATGGGGCTTGTCCTTGTCCTCTCTGGGGGGAACAAGGGCGCTTCTGTAGGGTGTAGCTTCAGAGTGACTCCAAGGCAAGAGCTAAGCATTATGAATGCAGGGGCTCACGAGAATTGAGACACGGCAGTGTTCGCCCCCGAGGCCAGCTGCTTCAAGCAAGGCTGCTCGGGGAGCTCAAAGTGGGACTGTGGGCAATGTCACCCTGCAATCCAAAAGACAAAGATGAATGGAGTAAAAATGTAGTACCCTTGATTTATCAAATGATTCTACCTAATGAATCCATCACATTCAATAGAAAGCACATTAGCAATTCCTGTTATTGGTCTTATCCTCCTGAAAACCCCCGAGGTCCACCCCATCCCCACGTGATCCACTTAGGAGAAAAAGAATGCAAAGTTTAAATAGATTTTTTTTTTTTTTTTGGTAAGTGTGAAATGCTTGGACAAAAGAATGCAAAGCCTAGAGAAGAGGTGGCAAAGAGAGCCAGCTTCTTGTTACTATTGTGGAGCTGGAGAGGTGATTATTATGGAACCCAGTAGAAAAACCGAGATCCTCAGCAGTTGATTAAAGCCAACAATATGGTGTTTGGAAAAAGTTTGACTCAGTTTCTCATAGTTGTAATCGCTGAGGCATGTTCCTGATAATTTCTGTAACTGCGTTTCTCAGTTTCTGGAGCTGTGTTTTTGTTTCCTTGTTATAAACAGCTGACCAGACCCCGGCTCTCAGTTACTACAACTGCTTAGTTCAGTTCAGCAAATACCCTTAAGCACCTACTGTATACCAGGTGCCATGGATCAGGCCAGGGATTTAAGACACTGAATAAAATTATTTAGATATAAAGTGGAACGTGTGAGATCTTCTCCTTTGAATATCCTAAAGCTTTAAAGTCTGTATATTCGTAAGATTTATTTTTATTTTTGATTTCGTTGTGTGTTTCTGAGTGGGGGAGAGATGGGAGGAGGGGCAGAGGGAGAGGGAAAGAGAGAATATCAAGCAGGCTCCACACCCAGCACAGAGCCCCACGTGGGGCTTGATCTTACAACCCTGAGATCATGACCTGAGCCAAAATCAAGAGTTGGACACTTAACCAACTCAGCCACCCAAGCACTGCCCCCCGCCCCGTAAGATATATTTTTGATGTGTGCTTTAGAATGGTCAAGAAATGGAGGAACTGTGGGTGAAGTCAATCCTCTGAAACTTTAACTCGGGGTCCTTGCCTTCTTTGGCTTTCAGTCAATACGAAGCATTGCCTGAAGCCCTCCTCTCTCTAGGTCTTTCGAAGGAAACGCAAGATATTAACACGATGATGTTCTTTCCAGTGAACAGCACCATTAATTGGGTCTTTGATATTTTCTGTATAGACTGAAGCTTGATTTGAGTGTCAGCAAGTTGAAACTCTGGCACATCCATCTTTCCTGTAAATTCGGCTATTCCCTGCCCCCACCCCCATCAATTGTAGTCAATACGGCTGCTTTTCATCAAGATTCTCCAGTAAGAAAGGGAAACATGAAAGAAATGTCTTTGCATTTCCTTTGACTTCTAGAACCAGTGCTGCCCAGTAAAAATATGAAGCAATAGAAGTTAAAATTGTCTTGTGAAGAGATAAAATTAATTTTAATGGTATCTTATTTAACACAATATTCAAAATATTATAATTTCAAAATGCAATCAGTATAAAAATTGTTGAGACATTTTACGCTTTTTTTCATATGGAGATTTCAAAATTTGGTGTGTCGTTTACGTTTGGTGCAAATTGATTTGGCTCGGCCACATTTCTAGTGCTCAATAGCCACACGTGTTTATGGTTATCACAATAGAAATTGCAAATAGCTTGGTGAATATATCAGCATTAGGGTTTGATAAAAAGTATATATCAATCTTTTTAAAGAAGCACTGAGGAGTTAAAGTGGGTTACTTTGTGTGAAGTTTAGGACTATGTTTCTTGAAAAGAAAAACAGAGTTTTTACTGTAAAAATATCTTCAAGGTTGGATGTGCAATAGAGACTTATATTTTAATGTTTTATTAATAAAGAACATGAATTGAAAACTGGCTTCACTATGTACTGATTGCAACTTGAGCCTAAAACCAATTAAAGGCTGACAGTGTCAATGTTATAGGTACTAATATCTAATAAGAATTATTGTGTAGGGGTACCTGGGTGGCTCACTTAGGTAAGTGTCTGCCTTCAGCTCAGGTCATGATCTCAGGGTCCTGGGATCAACCCCTCATTGGGCTCTTGGCTCAGCAGGGAGTCTGCTTCTCCCTCTCCCCCTCCCCCTGCTATGCTGTCTCTCTCTCTCTTGCTCACCGTCCCTGTATAAATGAAATATTTTTTAAAAAAGAATTATTGCATAATGATTAGAAAAAGCAAGACGGGTCAGGCCGCAGAGAGCACACAGGCAGTGTTGTGTAACTATGCTCATGTGTGGCTCATTGTCATGTTGTTGTGAGGGTAAAAAGATTGAGAACTGCCAGGTTGGAGAAGAGAAAGAAAATGAAAATCTGCTTGCTGAGGCCACAAATTTATCACATGGTCATGCTTAGTATCTAGTAGCTTGATATTAATTTGGATGGGGTATTAATTTGGATAGTATCATTCTTACCAAGCCTCATCTTGTGATGTTCAAGTGTTCAATTCTTTATCATTTTATTTTTGTACTTTTTCTTTATAATTTTAAACATAAAAGATAAATGGTGGGAAAAACAAGTAGAGAATCACGTACTGATGAGTTTCGTAGGGACTCCCACGCTTGAGTGAGACATACAAGAACACGGGTGCCCACCCTCCACACGGACAGCCCATCCACCCGAACCATCCCTGATTCCTTCTCTCACCCCTGAAAAGACTGGACCGCCTTGATTTAGCTCAGCTGTTAATCTAAAATGGCTTGCCAGCAAATGTGCTTGAAGCAACTCCAGAAGTAACTCCACGCCACCACTCCCCACCCCCGCCACATTCTCAAGTGCCAGGAGACAGTGGTGCCAGGTAACACCGGACAGAATGCCTAATCCTAGAGCATCGTAACTGAAAGTGAGCTTAGAGGTCCTCCGGTCCAATATTCTTATGTATTAGGAAACTGAGGCACAGAGAAATGCCCATGGTTCTGTCATCAATTAGCGGCAGAGCTGGGACCAGAACTCAGGGCTCTGGATCCATGATTCCTACTCAGTGCTTTTCATCCTGAGATAATGGAAGGGAAAATTATATAAAACAGACAGAGTCCCTTGATTCCTAAAATCCAGTCTAGGTATTTCAGAGGGAATTAAAGAAAGGGAATTGGAAACACATGTGATATGAAACCTAAGAAACCACTAGAAAGCCATTAGGCAATCAGTATTTAGATATAAGAACATTCCATTCCTACCTCTTTGGCCGGAAGGGTGTTGGGAGGATGTGATATCAAACTGCGGCCCCTGGGTGGGGACTTCTGACTAAAGCTGAGAACCCCACATGGAGGGCTATTAGGTAGGAGATGCAGGAATGGTTGGAGGCCCTGCTACAGGAGGAGTAAGAAAGACTCTCAGATCTTACCACTGCCTCCTATTGGACAAGCTCATTAGATGCCGGTTGGCAAGGGGCATGGGAAATGCAGATTCCTGTGGCACAGAACAGAGCACGGCAAAGTTGGGAGGCCATCTGAGAATGGATAGACACCTGACACCACAGATGCAGAGCTTAAAACAGCTGGATGGTTTTACAACAGCTTTATCATCTGTTTGTATTTTAAAACTAATCGTAGAAATAATTTGTGCACCAAGTTCACAATAGCTAAGGTGAATAGAGGTGCCAGTTGAGAAGCAACCTTTGGCCATAGATGTTCATAATGAAGAGCTTGGCCATACTCATCATGCCTTTGTCCTTACTTTGGTCCATCCACATTCATTTTTGCCTGGACATGTTCAACTGCTGAAGTTCCTCTTTGAATCTATAGCCTTGTTCTTCTTGGACAATATACAGTTTCTGCTCATGGCTTCCTGGAAATTGCTTCTATGTGTTTCACAATTTGGAATTCTGAGGGTGGTTCCTCAGGTACAGGATGAATCAGAATTCATGACGGAAGAGGCAGGCTGGCACAGAGAGAGCCTTTTGGTTTCATGTTTGTTTTTTGTTTTTGGCAGTATAATACATTTTTTTATCGTGTTATGTTGGTCACCATTCAGTACATCATTAGTTTTTGATGTCGTGTTCTATGATTCATTGTATATAACACCCAGTGCTCCATGCAGTCCGTGCCCTCCTTAATACCCACCACCGGGCAAACCCATCCCCCCACCCGCCTCCCCCTCTAAAACCCTCAGTTTGTTTCTCAGAGTCCACAGTCTCTCATGGTTCTTCTCTCCCTCCAATTTCCCCCCTTTCATTTTCCCTTCCTTCTCCTAATGTCCTCCATGTTATTCCTTATGTTCCACAACTAAGTGAAACCATATGATAATTGACTCTCTCTGCTTGACTTATTTCACTCAGCATAATCTCCTCTAGTCCCATCCATGTTGATGCAGAAGTTGGGTATTCATCCTTTCTGATGGTTGAGTAATATTCCATTGTATGTATGGACCACATCTTCTTTATCCATTCGTCTGTTGAAGGACATCTTGGCTCTTTCCACAGTTTGGCGATTGTGGACATTGCTGCTGTGAACACTGGGGTACATGTGGCCCTTCTTTTCACTACATCTGTATCTTTGGTGCAAATACCCAGTAGTGCAATGGCTAGGTCATAGGGTAGCTCTATTTTTAATTTTTTAAGGAAACTCCACACTGTTTTCCAAAGTGGCTGCACCAACGTGCATTCCCACCAACAGGAAGATGACAAGGATGCCCACTCTTGCCACTATTGTTCAACATAGTACTAAAAGTCCTTGCAACAGAAATCAGAAAACAAAAAGAAATAAAAGATATTCAATTCAAATTGGCAAAGAAGAAGTCAAACTCTCTCTCTTCGTAGATGATATGATACTTTATGTGGAAAACCCAAAAGACTCCATCCCTAAATTACTACAACTCATACAGCAAGTCGGTAATGTGGCAGGATACGAAATCAATGCACAGAAATCAGTTGTTTTCTTATACACTAACAATGTAACTGTAGAAAGATAAATTAGAGAATTGATTCCATTTACAATAGCACCAAAAACCGGAAGATACCTGGGAATAAACCTAACCAAAGAGGTAAAGGATCTGTACTCTAGGAACTACGGAACGCTCATGAAAGTACAGTACAGTTTAAATTATTTTTAGCATTAAATGGTGCATGGCAGGAAAGAGTTAATCTACCCCGCCTCACGGAGAATTAACTGAAGCATTGAAACGTTAGCCATCTTTGAGGATTTTCTATGTTCCAAAAGCTCTCTTAAATACTTTGCATCTATTAACTCACGTAAGCCTCACACTCACCTTATTATGTGTTAGAAGCAACTAGTTTCTCCAATTTTCAGGTGAGGACACTGATGATGACCAGAAATGTGTAAGTAACTCGGCCAAGTTGGCAGGTTGATAAGTTGCGGAGTTTGGAAGCCACAGAGCTTGGCTGAAGTGTTCATTTGTTAACCACTCATTTGCGCCTGGCTCCGACCCTGTCGGCTGGTGTGTGTGTCCTCCCCAGGGTCCTCGCCCTGGTGCTCCAGGCTCTGATGCCCAGAGGGCCAGCGGGTCGGGAAAGCTGCTGATGTCGTGATGAAGTGGTGAGTGCCACATTGTTGCAGGGCACTTAGTTGCCAATTGCCATTTAATCACAAGACGAATACAGTTATTTCTTTTCTCCCTCTACCCGAGTGCCAGTGAGATGGTAATTACTTTTGAACTAAGTGCTGAAGATGTGGCTTCTCACGGAGCTGGAGCTAAATGCCACATCCTTTGAGCCACCACATTCCTGGCAACACTTGTTTACCCACGTGGCTAATTAAACACATCATGTTGATAACAGATGCTTGTTCCAAGCTTCTCATTTCCCTTAAATGATGATTTTTCCTCCCTGGGAGGTTTGATTTAAACACACACACACACACACACACACAAGTTGGACTTTATATTTGGCAAATTAACTCAAACTTTTTAGCGGTGACATTACATTTTGGTCAACAATTGAAAGAGAAAACTTTGGGGACACCTGGCTGGCTCAGTTGGTAGAGCATGTGACTCTTGATCTCAGGTGTGTAAGTTCAAGCTACACGTTGGGTGTAGTGATTATTTAAAAATAAAAAATCTTATAAAAGGGGCACCTGGGTGGCTCAGATGATTAGCATCTGCCTTTGGCTCAGGTCATGATCCCAGGGTCCTGGGATTGAGTCCCACATCAGGCTCCCTGCTCAGCAGGGAGCTTGCTTCTCCCTCTCCTTCAGCCTGACGCTCTGCCTACTTGGGCTCCCTCTCTATCAAATAAATAAATAAAATTAAAAAAAATCTTTAAGAAAAAAGAAATAGAAAACTTTGCATTTGAATAGTTCTAAACTTAACAACGAGTCAATCTAGAGTTTGTTTCTCCCACAGTTCCCTGTTTTCAGCTGTTGTGTATGGAGTTGAAGAGGCGTTGCTTTTTGTTTCCTGTTGTTTAAAGTTTGAAGGACACACAAGCAGAGTTATATGGAATTTCTCTAAGCATGGAAATACAACCTATTGGCTTATGCTTTTCTGAAGATATTTCCTCCAGATGACTTGTAAATAGGTTAGGCTTGATCTACTTTTCACAGAGGGTAATAAAATGAGCAGGTTAAGTGACTTTGTCTGGAAAAACTCAACAAATGCAATGCTTGTTTTCTGGCTACTGGTCAAATGTCACAGGTAACGCCTGAAGGTGGTAAGTCTTCAACCTTACAAAGATCTCATCAGTTTGGTCCTGGTTTGGAATAAATGGGAAGACCCAAAATAAGTCATATGAGTAGTAGAGCAGCCAAATGTTCAAAAGCAAGAAGTCTGCAACATGAGTGCGACCCTCCCAGTGGATTTTTCTGGAGCCTCATGGGTGATGGAGCCATGTCGAAGGTCCCTAGTGAGGTGGTGGCTAATTCTTCATTGGTTATGGAAGCCTTGGTTTATGGGTTTTGTGTTGGAACTCCCTGGATTTTTATCTAGGTGCCTTAACAAACAGCTTCCCAATCTCAGTGCCTTTACACAATAAGGCAGTGTTTCTCAAACTTTAGAGCATTCAGATCGCCTTATTAAGACACAAACTGCTGGGCTACTCTTTCAGGGTCTCTGATTCAGTTTTGACTGGGGTCCAAGAATTTTCATTTTTAACAAGTTTCTGGGTGGTGCTGATGGTGCTTGCCTGGGAATCACACTGTTGGAATCAATGCATTGCGGGCTTATTTCTTCCTATCATCACAGTCCATTGTGGGTTTTCTGGCTGAGCAACTCTCCAGGAATGCTCTCCTCCAACTGGTAAGTCAGGGACTTAGGCTCCTCCACTAGAAGCTCTGCCATTCTCAAAGACCTTGGTCTCTTGTTCTATGGGCAGCTGGTGGGTTGTGGAAGAGATAGAGCACAAAGGATTATGCTAGAACATTCTAGGCCAGGCCCAGAGTGGGATGTATTACTTTTCCTTACATCTCAGTGGCTAGGATCAGTCGTGTGGCTGTATCTAATTGCAAAAGGAGGCTGGGAACAGAGTCCACCTGGGTCCCTAGGAGGAAAAGAAAACTGAATTTAATGAAAATACAACCAGTTTTTGCCACACCTAAGTTATGAAAGTCCTCCTCTTTACTTTCCCCAGCACCTAAGACACTGTGAAATTATTTATCAGCCACTGATTTTGAAAGTTTAATGATGTTCCTTGACCCACTTGGACATATTCTTGAGTACTGGCTAATGGAGGTGGCGAAGCACGTCGTCTGTGTTCCTTCCATGGGTGAAGACACTATGGTAACAGTTCACCAAGGTGAAGGGTGTGTCTTCCCTGGAAGTCAGGCCAGATCTGGAATGGGGGTCTCCATCTGGGCCAAGTTTCAATTTATTGTCTCTCAGCTCCAGATCCACCCTTCTCTGCCCTGATTTGTGATGCTACAGCTGGACCCTGTAAACACACCTTTTTGCCCACTTGCTAAATATTAACTTCATCACTGGAAGGTTCTAGAGTACAGTACAAGGTGAAGAAACTTTGTTTCTGAGTTCTGAGCCCCCACTACTGTTGTACTGCAGTAGTCCAGCAGTCTATGGGGCTGAGCCCAGCTGTGCCCTCAGGCCATGCTCTCTCCACTGGTGGCCACTTCCCAGAAGCTTTTCCCACCATACCTCCTGCAATGACAGGCTGCTTCTCCAGACCATCTCTGGCCTTTGCGTCCAAGAAAGGTTTATTTTTTTAAACCCTACCAGTGGGTTGTGAGTTCCTGTGGTAGCTAGGCTCTCTGATGAGGCCTGAGTCTCAGCCTTGGGGGTGCCAAACCTAGAGAGGCTTCTTTCCTAGTTCTTGGTGTCTTTATCTGTTCTCTCTCAGCCCGGTGGTAAAAGCTACTCTTTGTATATGCTACCTCCATTTTTAGCTATTCTTCATAGTCAAGCAAATGTTAACTTTTAAAGTTAATATTTCTTCATATTACATTTTCCTTGTTAAAATAACTAGAGTGATTTCTTTTGACTGGACCCTGACAGAAATGACCTCTTCTGGTAATTTTTTGCTATAGGAAGGCCAAGTTGAATGTTCATCCTCTCAAATAAAAAATCAGGACAGTAGAACTATACCTACTCAAAGCTCAATTCCATTGAGTCCACTTCTTTATTCTTTGCCCTATGATGTTGATTTCCTATCCTGAGAAAGACTGGCATTCTTATCAAAGATTCAATGGGAACAGGATGAGGGGGTCTTCAAGTCTCAGACTTCTAGACTCTCTAGTCTTGGATCTCAATAACCAGGGGCTCTGTGGGTAAATCCCTCTGTGGGTAATCTGGGAGGATTCCCAGGTTAGCAGGGATCATGGGAAAGAAAGAAAAAGCACACATGTCATCAGTAACCAGAAACCAGTCTTGCTGCCTTGGTCTCTGTCTGGGGGTAAAACCAGAAAGTGAACTGTGTGTAACCACCAGGTCTTTTGCTTTGGCTTGGTTTTGCTGCCACAGCAGTAGGGAATCAATACAAACTAAAACAAAATGAAACAACAACAACAAAAAGACCCACACACACAGAAAAAACAAAACACAACAAAACACAACACAACCCCCACAAAATCCCAAGAAAAAGTTGAATAAACAACACACGATCTAATTTTGGGCCACAGAAAATGAAAGGTCAGCATAGAAAAAGGATAAAAATAATAATAATTCCAGTCAGCATTAGCTACTTATTATTTCTTTTTCTCCATAGAGTATGGATCCATGCCAATGAAAGGTTGAGGCCAACTCTGCTTCCTTCCTTGCATGCTAACCTTGGCTTCCCAGACAGGCCACAATGAGGGCTTCCCATCTGAGGAAAGCTCAGTCTTGGACAAAGCAAATAAATTCCTGTGATTTAAAGACCCTGAGAAAGCTCTTTAATAGGAAACCTCTACCCTGTTGCTACTACATCTGATGTTTCACCGAGAGACTCATGGACGACCATCTACAGACTCCCCAGCCCTTTAAAAAAATCATGTTGAAACTCACATATTATAAAATTAACCTTTTTAAAGTGAAGAATTCAGTGGCATTAAGTACATACACAACATCATATAAATACCAACTCTATCTAGTTCCAAAACATTTTTATCACCCCAAAAGGAAACCTTGTACCCAATAAGCAGTCATTCCTTATTTTCCCTCCTTCCAACCCCTGTTAACCACCTGTCTGCTTTCTGTGTCTATTAGTCTAGGATTAGTCTATTCTGGGCATTGCATATAAATGGGATCATACATGTGGTCTTTTGTGTCTGGCTTCTTTTACTTAGCATGTTTTCCAGGTTCATCCATATTGTAGCTTCTTTTTATGGCTGAACCCAAATGGCCATCAGTGGATGGATGGATGGATAAATGGACTGGGGTAAATGGATCACCTTACTTTTAAATTATTTTTAAATGATCTCAAATAGAGGAGATAACACATAGGACCACTGCCACCATTATCTTACTTTGATAAGCTCTGAAAGGACCAGGGAAAATTGCAGGGTAGAGGGGACTCTCAAACTGCAGAGAGGTGGTGGAGGGATGGAGGGAGGCAGAACTGACTACAACTGAGTAGACTTCTGGCTCTGGTTTGAGTTTTAGGAAATGATTTCCATGGCTTCTCTCTGGCTAAATGCAACATGGCATTGCTGAGTGTAGACCCAGAACATGCATGCCCTTTATTCTCAAAGATAAGTGCTAAGAGAGGATCTGGGTGAGAGAAGATCTGCCTTCTCTTTATCCAGCACACCTCTGGACCAAGTCTCACTGGATGAGGACCTCAGTTGCAGAGTGCATAACCTCATCAGCCCCAAGCGGGTCCAAACAATGCATGGATCGAAGCTTTTCCCATGTGACTCCTGGTGATCACACTTACCACAGGAGCATGGTCTATACTGAGTTGAGTTGAGTTCCCACTCCTAAACTGGGACAATAAAATACCTTTGGAAGGAAATAGTCCAAGAGGCAAGGAGACAGATTTCCCTCTTCATCTTCATTGGGAATTAATTTGCTGGCAATTATAGTGTCTTTACCATACACTTAGAGTCTCATTCATTTACACTCCAGGAAGAAGAATGACTCTTTATGACTTTTTTATTTTAATTATTGATGTTTAAAGCCATGAGCCATTCATTTCCTGCTTTCTCAACATTGGTAATTGACTAATTCAAGGCAGGTGTGGGTTTGAGAAAGCTGTTTAGCTGGCATGAGGAATGAGCGCTGCAGGGACCACGCTGTTAATTTTGCCCACAGATAATTATCAGTCATGTAACACTCTAGTCTCTGCATTGGAGCACACAGGTGGCTCCCTACGTGCAGCTGTTTTCTCTAGACATCGATGCCGGGGTTGGGGCGTGGATTATTTCTCTAGGTATACATATGGGGTATTTCTAAAGTAGTGCTGAGGTACACATAGATCTTTCACTCTACCTACTTTTTCCTATGTATTTCCTGTAGGCATCCAGCTAGGGATAAAATCTTGTACCGAGTTCTGCTTGGAAGCAATTTGCTCTTAAAAAGACCAAATAGAAACAACCACAAGGAGAGAATGAGAAGATGTGCAGCCAGAAGAATCATAAAAGCTTAAATTGGGAATGATCACATTTTGATCAGATGTCACTTTATTAGACAGAGGATGGCATGAGTTCAACAAACATTCCGAGAGAGTGTACCATGTTTCAGGAGATGTGCTATACTCCCAGAGACTTGAAAAATAACAAATGGTCCCAAACCTCAAGAAATGTGCATGTTTATCAGAGGAGAATGAGTCTTGTACATTAAATCATAGTAGAAATGGGGTAAGTGTTATATAATCAAAGATAGAAAAAAATAACAGAGGGAATCTAGAAGAGGAAACTGTTCATTTTTGGAGAAGGAGGTGGGAGATGACGAGGGTGTCAGGAAGTGCCATTTAGCTCAGGCTGGAAGGGTGAGGGGGTTTGTCAGGTGGAGAAGGAAGGGGGAGAGAGAATTCCAGAAGTGTCCAAATGAGAAGACACCAGCTGGCCGTCAGATTGGTAGTGAGAGCCATTTAGAAGGCAACTGAAATCTTGGGAGATTGCTGATAAGGCAAGATGGTGAGACTGTTGGTTGGGGCTGATTCAGGCAGATATTTGGGAGATAAATAGTAGCTATGGGGAGCCACATGGATGCAGGGGTCTAGGGAGAGAGAAGGAAGAAGTGGATGATGACAGTGTTTCCAGCTTAGGTGGACAGGTGGACATTAATACCATTTATTGAGGGAGAGAATGTTTGGGGAGGGCGATAATGGGTTCAGCTCTGGCCATGGTAAGTGGGAGCTTCCCCAGAGATATGTTGGGAGAGGTAGCTGGTCAGAATTGGGGTTGCACCTTCACAGGCAGCATAGAAGGCAGCTCCAGTGATCTATAGGTATTAACATAACTAATTCTGATCTTACACAATTAACATATTCAGGAATGACATTTGAATTTCTGGCACTTGTGCTTGAAATCCTCATGAGTGCACACTTCATCATATTTTTTGTTTTCTTTGGTTCAAAGAAATGAAGTTTGCTCATGAATCCCTTAGTATTTTACCTGGTGATGTGTTTTGTTTCTATTTTCTTAGCCTCTGGAGAAAAAACCAACACATTTTAATTACGTACTACTACTACTATCACACTGTGACTCTCTGGAATGGTGTTTATGTTCACAAAGCCAGTTTAAAGTGTTACTTAGGGCGCCTGGGTGGCTCAGTGGGTTAAAGCCTCTGCCTTGGGCTCAGGTCATGATCTCAGGGTCCTGGGATCGAGCCCCGCATCGGGCTCTCTGCTCAGCAGGGAGCCTGCTTCCCCCCCCCTCTCTCTGCCTGCCTCTCTGCCTACTTGTGATCTCTCTGTCAAATAAATAAATAAAATCTTAAAAAATAAATAAATAAATAAATAAAGTGTTACTTAAAAATTCAAAGTTTATTAAAGAGAAACACCTAGAGAATTACTCATCAATACATTTCTCCTTTTTATTCTTTTCCTAGTAAAGGACAAAGGAAGTAGTCACTAGCAAAAATAACTAGCAGCCTAATGGTATCATCTACCTGTTTGGCAGTAGGGGAGGGAATGGGTATTTCCAACTGGACTTTGCCTTTATCAGCCTCTTCTGGTCAAGAAGCAAATGGGCTCCCCAGGGATGGAAGGATAAAGCCCAGAAGTCTCAGCCTGATTTTTAAGTCTCATGTCTGAACGCCCTTCACTTTTACATCCCAGTCTTATATAACTATCACTGATAAAAATTCCCATTCAAGCCAGTTGTGTCTTCTTGCCATCACCCAAACATGACATAGGCATTTCTGCTTCTGTGCCTACTCGGGCTTGGTGTCATCTCCAGAACTTTCCCAGTCACCAGTGCTGATGACTTGGTGGGTTATCTGATTGGTAATATGAACCCCACAGCAATTTTCAGTATGATTTGACATAACGCACTTTGTTGTTTTCAGAAGGATCTCTCCGGTACAAGAGGGTGGGCCACAGATACTGGTAGGTTTCTAGAAGGGCTTGTAGGGGTTCAGATGAGTGGGGAGGAAGCAACAGGCTGGTGAGTGGGGAGGAAGCAGCAACAGGCTCCTTTCTCCTAGGGGAAAGGAGTCAAAATAGACATTCCCAAACGGTGTCAACCAACAGTCCTTGGTTGCTTTTTGGATTTCTCTTTTAGATGGTGGTGGAGATGGGGAATCTTGTTGTGGTACGTGGGAAAACAGGAAGAGGGACAGTGAGCAAGAACATAAATGTCTGCTCCAATTTGGGACAAATAAGTTTATGGTGTCTGGAATATGCAGGTGGACTTGGGCAACTGGGAACTGAGAATAACACCCTCAAGAGAAGCCAGAAGAAAGGGTACAAAATAACTATAAAAAGCACCACAAGAATTTGCATGTTAATTGTGGCTTCTAAAGTCTTTGGGGGGTTTGAAAATAGTTTGTTTTTCGCATAGTTTCAGCATTATTCTTCTATCTTCTTTTAAAAATTCTGTTTGCAGGGTCTGTGAAGAAAACGCTTGCTTAGCGGTCTAACCCATATTAATCACAAATTCCAAATTCCTATGGCATCAGAATTACAAGAAGTTTCATATTATATAATTAGAAGAAGATTCCGGTCCTTGGTTCATCGACTCTGGAGGCATATTACAGTCTTGTTATATTTGATAATGACGTAGCAGACATTCTATCAGAACTTGGCTATATGGAGAGAGATTCCAAAATGCTTTAATCTTGTCACAAATCAGAAGCAGCTGCTCCTTATAAAATGGAAAGTTCAAGTTTCGATGATCCACAGAAAAGCAAATGAGACTTACAGTCTTAAATAGCAGATTCTGGGGTTTTCAATGCACAGGTGTTCCCCATCAAACAACCCTCTCCCCACATTGATTCTTGTTGCTTTTATTTCTTTAGACTTCTCCCAAACTGAACATTGCATTTGTGCAATGAACTTTATCTTAAGAAGTCAGGCATTTTGTAGCTAAGACTAAGCATTGTCTTGAGACTTTTACACACTGATGAAAACAGATATGTGGAAAACGTGATTGAAACACAACTTGCCCCCTCTGAGTGAATCACTAAAGGGAGAACTGTGGTTACTGTCGGCCGGTCAAGGACTGCCAGCCTCAAATGCTGAGCCTACAAACCTTCCGTAGGTTCTACGATGACATGAAACTGCTGTAGTAGAAACTCTAAAACTAACAAGGGTATTAGCTTCATTGATTTTCTGAAAATGGGAAAGGAAAAAAAAAAAAAAAGCGCTCAGCTAAGTCCAGGAAAGAGATTTAATACAACTGTCTTTTAATAATATTAAGTTTCCTAGAATCAATATTTTCTCCCCCTCATATTATGGTATGGGTTGCTACACACCAGGTGCTATGTAGGAGAATGGGAATCAATAGAAGGCTTACCTTCTTTGGAGACTATTTCAAAGGTCTGCGTAATGGAGCATAGATCAGGAAGAGTGAAATTGAATTTTAAGTACACTGACATTATGCTATCATCTTCAACCCGGGGAATATAGATTGTTTCGGGGCCCATGGGACCCATGAGGCACAGGGTGAGAGGTGCCAGTTACTGATTGGCCCACAGAACTCTAGTGAAGGCAGCTTCCTCTGGACTGTTTAACAAATGCTAAATATGGGCCTTTGGGCCACACCTCAGAGTATCTTCAAACACTCCAAAGTGAGTAGGGACGATGGTGTGTTCTTTCTAGTTTAGCGTAGTGCCTTATAAGTTAGGCCAGACCCAGTGTGTGTTAACTCCATGTCTGATGTTAAGCCCACTTTCTCCTCAGCCTTATTTTGTTTTACTTTATTTTGGAAAATGGAGAGACTATTTCTTAGCCAACAAAGATACCTCTTGATAGAATCACTGGTTTCTTTCTTTCTCTCT
>CM052898.1:184789464-184805306 GCA_028534135.1 Potos flavus | reverse complement strand
GCTTACACAATTCACAGCACTTATCATAGCACATACCCTCCCCAATGTCCATAACCCAGCCACCCTATCCCTCCCCACTAACCCCCTAGCAACCCTCAGTTTGTTTCCCAAGATTAAGAGTCTCTGATAGTTTGTCTCCCTCCCTGGTCCCATCTTATTTCATTTTTTCCCTCCCTTCCCCCCACCCTGCCTCTCAAATTCCTCATATCAGAGAGATCATATAATAATTGTCTTTCTCTGATTGACTTAGTTCGCTTAACATAATACCCTCTAGTTCCATCCATGTCATTGCAAATGGCAAGATTTCAGGTTTTTTGATGGCTGCATAGTATTCCTTTGTATATATATACCACACCTTCTTTATTCATTCATCTACTGATGGACAGCTAGGTTCTTTCCATAGTTTGGCTATTGTGGACATTGCTGCTATAAATATTCGGGTGCATGTGCCTCTTCAGATCACAATATTTGTTATCTTTAGGGTAAATACCCAGTAGTGCTATTGCTAGGTCATAGGGTAGCTCTATTTTCAACTTTTTGAGGAATCTCCATACTGTTTTCCAGAGTGGCTGCAAAAAGAATTCTGGAGATTTACAGTGATGTTGACATCTGCAAGTCACTGTTTAAGAAAAAAAAAAATTTAATGACTCACCAAGCCCACAACTGGTGTTTCCCCTAGAGAACCAAAAACTCATATTCATACAACCACCTATACATGAATGTTTATAGCCTCTTTATTTATAACTACCAAGATCTGGAAATCAACCAGATGTCCTTCAATAAGTAAATAGTTAAAGAAGCCATGGGATAATATTTAGCAATGAAAAGGAAAGGACAACAACTTTGATGATTCTCAAAGATGTTGCATTGAGTGAAAAAAAAAGGCCAGTTTTAAGGGCTGCATACTGTATAATCCCATGTATAATCCCATGTATATGACATTCCCAGACTAGACTGGAAGAACAGATCCGTGGTGTGGGGAACAGAATGTAACTCTAATGGGAATTTTTAGGGGGATGGAACTGTTCAGAATTCTGATTGTGATGGTGTTAAGCAAATCCATGCATATGTTAAAATTCATAGAACTGTACACCAAAAGGGAAAAAAGTGAAGGTTAACTTTACTGTATAGTGAAAAAAATTTTTTTCAATTGCTCTTATTTTGACTTCTTTAAAAAAAATTGAAACAGCTGCATTAGTATTATCTTTCCATAAAAACACATTAAATATTATAGATTAAAATCCCATGTATCAGTAGCTAAAGGCACATGCACAGTTAGGTTATAGAGGCGATCATGTAGTAGTTTGGCTAGGAGATCGCTTACGTGTTGGTTTACAGGTGACTTGAACATAACCTGTATGTCTCCTGATGGTTATTGTGGACTGGACCAGTCTGTGTTAGCTGCAATCAGATGGCACACTTGTGTGTTTTATAATTCCTAGCACTTTCCCTTTCCCTCATTTTAGTGCTGTGAAGTAGGTAGGGCAGGACTCCTTACCAGAGTCTCGTGGGCATGGGAAGTTGAGCCATGGGAAGTGTTGGAAACTCATCTTACATTGCCAACCGTGGAGTAGCTGGGACTGGTGTCCAGAGCCTTTGATTCCTGGGAAGTTCTAACTCTAGGGTTTCTTTTTAATTAAAACAACTTTTTTATTTGCACTAGCCTACACCTAGGTAATTTCTTATGGAGCTGGAAATCACTGAGACCACGTAAGGAGATTTATATACGTAGCCAAAGAGACTCTTGTTACAATACACAAACAATACACTACTTGGTCACCGAACAGAATAGTACAGAGAATTCTATATCCTTACTGGTTTTTAAATTTTTGGCTCAGCTAAGGACATTTACTAGATTTCTTGAAACTAAGTTATTTCATCTTTAAAAAAAAAAGTAATATATTGAGGGTATAGCTCTCTAATAGAAACCCGGGATGCCAATGAAACAGGTACAATGTGGAGAGAGAGTGGACATCAGTGGTGGCCACACTTTAAAAAACAGTTGTAGACAACAAAGGGGTGTCTGCCTGGGGCCAGCACAGCGGGCGCTTTGGCGTTGGTCCAGAGAGGGGCAGCACCAGCCAGAAAATGGTTCACTGCCCTGAGGAGCAGGCTGCTCTTTCTAGGAGAAAATCACTGTTTTGAGCACTTAGTTTAAGCTGGAGTCCCAAAACAATGAAAGTTGGGCCTTTATATCTTTTCCATCCTCAGAATTCCAGAGCTCTGTGCTTCTAACCTCCTGCAACTTGTGTCAGGAAGGTTCAGGGCTGGGGGAAAAGTGCAGAAGAGGAAATCTAATTCCATTCTGAAGGGTCAGTAGCAGACCTGAAAACGAGATGAAACAAAAGAACAAAATGAAAAGAGAAAAAATATAAAACCAAAACCTAAAAACAAAAACAAAACAAAACAACAGCAACGACAACAAAAACCCCTTTCTCTCTTCTCGAGATGGTTCGCTGTATTTCCCGCGGTGCTCATACTTAGAAATGTTTGCAGAGTTCAGCAATGCTTGGGAGTTCAGGAATCAGTGAGTGGATGGGAGCATAAAGAATGCACTCTGGTGCCAGCGGCTGCAACCCTGGTTGGCCTCCTGGTTTCCCAAACCCTGGGTAAACGGGTCAAGCTCATACAACAGCTCGGCTGCTGATGTTCTTCTCTGATGACAAGGCATCCTTTTGTGCAATGTATGTCACTGGGGCAGGTAAGTGACTCTTTTGTCTATGAGCACGCTGCATGTTATCACTCATTTTTCCATGCCAGCCTCTTACAGTGACATGCTGGTGTGCTGGCCATAGACACTCACCTGCATCACATTGGGGGAAGCCTGTGGCTGAGTGACATGTCAGCTGAGAGGTGGACAATGCCCGAATCTGGGCAAGGTAGGAAGCCAATGCACACGCAGTGACCCTTTCCTCATGTGTTGGATCTCCCATAACTCCATCAGGACACATGAGGATTTACGGAGATGAAGTGACTATCACTTTGAGGACCCTTCTTATTCTCATCTCTGCCCCTCCTACTCCACTCCATCCCTTTATCCCATTTCCCCCTGTTATTTCTCTTTCTCCTGCTCTTTTTCTGGAAATCTGCTTTTTAAATGGATCTCTTTCTTCCTCTGAAGGTGGCGATTTGTAATCCAAATCCAGGCTGTGCAATAAGTCTGCTCCCAAAAAGGTTCCTCAAGAGGCTCATAGTGTGAAAAATAAATTCAAAATGGCTGAAAGACCTAAACGTGAGACAAGAAATTATCAAAATCTTAGAGGAGAACACAAGCCGAAACCTCTTTGACCTCAGCTGCAGCAACTTTTTGCTAGACACATCTCCAGAGGTAAGGGAAACAAAAGTAAAAATGAACTACTGGGGTACACCTGAGTGGCTCAGTTGGTTAAGTGTATACCTTTGGCTCAGGTCATGATCCCAGGGCCTCGGGATTAAGCCCTGCATTGGGCTCCCTGCTCAACGGGGAGCCTACTTCTCTCTCGCCCTCTGCCGATCCCCCTGGTTGTGCTCTCTCATTCTCTCTGTCAAATAAATAAAATCATTTTAAGAAATAAACTATTGGGACTTCATCAAGATAAAAAGCTTTTGCACAGCAAAGGAAGCAATCAACAAAACTAGAAGGCAGCCTATGGAATGGGAGAAGATATTTGCAAATTACATACCTGATAAAGGGTTAATATCTAAACTCCATAAAGAATTTATCAAACTCAACCCCAAAAAACAATCCAGTTAAGAAATGAGCAGAAGACATGAATAGACACTTTTCCAAAGAAGACATCAAGATGGCTAGCAGACACATGAAAAGATACTCAACATCACTCATCATCAGGGAAATACAAATCAAAACCACAGTGAGATACCACCTCACACCTGTCAGAAAGGCTAAAATTAACAACTCAGGAAACAACAGATGTTGGCAAGGATACGGAGAAAGGGGAACCCTCTTGCACTGTTAGTGGGAATGCAAACTGGTGCAGCCATTCTGGAGAACAGTTTGGTTCCTCAAAAAGTTAAAAATAGAACTATCTATGACCCAGAAATTTTACTACTAGGTATTTACCCAAAGGATACAAAAAATACAGATTCAAAGAGATACATGCACCCTAATGTTTATAGCAGCATTATCAATAATAGCCAAACTATGGAGAGAACCAAATGTCCATTGACTGATAAATTGATAAAGATGTGGTGTGTATGCACACACACACAATGGAGTATTACTCAGCCATCAAAAATAGTGAAATCTTGCCATTTGCCGTGATGTGGATGGAGCTAGAGGGTATTATGTTAAGCAAAATAAGTCAGTCAGAGAAAGACAAATACCATATGATCTCACTCATATGTGGAATTTAAGAAAGAAAATAGATGAACATATGGGAAGGGGGAAAAGAAAAAAAGGAGACAGGGAAATAAGCCAGAAGAGACTCTTAATGATAGAGAACAAACTGAGGGTTGATGGAGGGAGGGGGGCAGGTGATGGGCTAAATGGGTGTTGGGGATCAAGGAGGACTCTTGTGATGAGCACTGGGTGTTGTATGTAGGCGATGAATCACGGAATTCTACTCCAGAAACCAATATTGCACTATATGTTAACTAACTAGAATTTAAATTAAAAAAAAAAGGCTCATAGTGTAAAATGTGTATATCTGTGAATATTTCAGAATCGTTGATAGTATTTTCATGATAACATTTTCACCAGCATGTTTGAAGGCTAGTGGTCCAGATAAAACTTTTCTAGTCTTTCATCCAAGTTGAACCTCATACCAATTTGCTGCCGCCATAGATAAAAGATTTGTAATTGGACTCAGGCAGCCAGACCCATGGAGCTATTACTGCCTGTTGGTCCTCACATTCCAAAGTGACAACATTATAAACATGGAAACAAAATTAATTATTACAGTGCTACATGCCAACCGTAATTTGAAACTTATGTATTTGTTGGCTGACTCTCCTCTGAGCCTGATAGCAGGAGCACATGCCTTCCCCCTACGGAGCTCTGGGGTCACCTCAGGTACGCCTTCCTTTAGTTGTTCCTTGTTAGCAAAGTTTGCCTCCCAAATAAAGAGCTTCCCTAATTCAGAGAATTCCCTCTCAGATTGCGACTGCTGCTCTGCTTGCTGCCTCTGTAGTATGGAGGTACTTGTTCACCATGGCTCCCCTCCTGCTCGCAGGAAGGTGCCTTTCACCTTCCTCTTCCAATCAACACTGATTTGCTTCCCACCTTCCAAGTGGTGAAACTCTCAGCTTTCCCTGTGAGCGGAACTATTACATCAAGAGGGGAGATTCACTGTGCTTTGAACTTTGGGAAAAGAATGAAAATTAATCCCAATTCCACTCTACACAAGTTAGGCATCATTGGCATTCAGTGTCCCCGTGTTTCTGGGGATGGGACTCTGGCTGAAG
Organism: Potos flavus; assembly: GCA_028534135.1. Classification (NCBI taxonomy): domain Eukaryota; kingdom Metazoa; phylum Chordata; class Mammalia; order Carnivora; family Procyonidae; genus Potos; species Potos flavus. The sequence goes on along the minus strand of CM052898.1, from coordinate 184,799,903 downwards.
TGAGTTAGAGTGAAGATTTATGCAGAAACACCATTTTCTTTCTTTTCTTTTCTTTCTTGCTTTATTTATTTATTTTTTTGAAGATTTTATTTGTTTATTTGAGAAAGAGAGAATGAAAGCAGAAACAAGGGGAGCGGCAGAGGGAGAGGGAGAAGCAGATTCCCCACTGAGCGGGGACCTTGAGGCGGGGCTGGATCCCAGGACCTTGAGATCATGACCTGAGCCAAAGGCAGACGCTTAACCAACTGAGCCACCCAGGTGCCCTGGAAACACCATTTGCGTTATTTTAAGGGCGTGCATGAATAGGTCAGATCATCTCTGATAACCTCTCCTGTTCTTGGGTATTATTGCTGCCCTCGTGCGTGTTAGCCATTCCATCTCTGGCCACTTATTGGCACAGTGTCTCTTTTCTGGGCTTTTTATTGTTTTCATTGCTCTTTAATTTCTCTATTAGTCATTTTAATGTGATGGACCCACACTGTACCAGTAATCTACTCAGGGTTTTAAATTCTGAGTGTTAGGTGGGAGCTAGTGACTGGATTTGAAGGATGTTTTCCTGTTACTATGTTTGGAGGTCACATTTCTTCATTGTGGTAAAATATGCATAATATAAAATCTACCATCTTAAAAGTGTACAATTGCAAAGTAGACAATTCAGTGCACTGTACGTTCAGAATGGTTTGCAACCATCATCAGTATTTAGTTCCAGAACTTTCTAATCACCCCAAGTGGAAACTTGTACCCATTAAGTCATCATCCCACTGTCCCTTCTCTCCAGCCCCTGGCAACACTTAATCTGTTTTCTGTCTCTATGGATTTGCCTATTCTAGACATTTCATGTAAACAGAATCATATAATATGTGGCTCTTTGTATCTAGCTTTCTTCACTGAATGTACTGTTTTCAGTGTCTATTCATGTCAAAGCATGTATTGGTGCTCCCTTCCCTTTGTCTAGCTGAATAATATTCCTACATTAAGCTTTATTTTATTTTTTAAAATTTTATTTATTTTTATTTGAGAGAGAGAACACGACCAGGGTGGAGGGGCAGAGGGAGAGGGAGAAGCAGCCTTCCCACTGAGCAGGGAGCCCAACTCAGGGCTTGATCCCAGGACCCTGAGATCATGACCTGAGCTGAAGGCAGATGCTTCACCAACTGAGCCACCCAGGTACCCCAGTTGAAGCACATTCTATAGTTGACTCAAGACTCATGGGCCCTGTGTTCTCTACAGATCCCTAGCTTCCTTGTTTATTCCTTTCCAAAGCGTAGCTTGGAATTTTCCTTGGGAGCCTTTGTTTTATTAATGAGATGATGATGATGATGATGATGGGGGTGGTGATGATGGACGATACACATTTTTTCTTGAGCACCTACCAGGTAACCATAATCATGCTTGGAACTTTACACCCACTGTTAAATCTAATCCTAAGAGAAGTCATGCTAGTTTGAATTTCAGGCCCATTTGACGGAGAGGTAACTAAGGTACAGGTGAGTTGAGTAACCTACCCAGTGTCCTCAGCGAGCGAAAACCAGTGTTGCATTGGTGTCCAAGGTTGCCTGCTTCAAAGCCTAACCAGTCATGGGCTCTTGACTTGCTTTGCTTCTTTCAAGATGTTCCAGATCAGAGACGGAGAGAAGAACCTAGTTTTCGATCTGGTCTGAAGTCCTCAGGAGGTGAGCTAAGGGGGGGCTATCTGTTGGATCACACTGCCCTCTCCAGAACAGACGTCAACACTCGATGCTTCTGGAGAGCACTGCAGGGTCCTGGTGGTCAGGTTTTTTCACTGATGAGGTCCTGCCCTGAGCATTCCTGCCTCTGCACTTTCTTTGCCTCTTTCCTTTTAGTTAAAACTGTCTTCCCTTCAAAATCAAGCTCAACCCATTTCCTTTCCGGAAGTCTTCTCCTCCTTTGACCAAGTCTCATCTCCTTGCTCACCATTCTGACAACAGACTTTATTGTGCTTTGCCTTCAGGCTCTTATACATTAATTATGGTTTTGGGTGCATATTTTGCTTCCCCAGGGAGATGAAATGTGACTTCAGATCTGTCTTTGCATCACGGTTCTTCAGTAGACCCCCAACCCACCCACAGCTTTTATCTCAGCTTTGGACACAGAATTATTATACTTTGAAATAGTATTTGGAAGTAACCAATAAAATAGTGGAATTCAACCCTTCATCATCTCCTCTGAACCAAGGCTGATCAAAGGTAGGAATTGAAACACAGGAAGATACACAGGGTGGGTTTGAAAAGGAACTGCACTAGATTCTTATAGAAAGTAGTTTTGGGGAATCAGGAGGATAGCTCAGTGGTTAGTATGGAGACTGGTCAGCAGTGTTTGGTGTGGCCCCTCTGGGCAAGGTATTTGCTCAACATGACGAGAATGGAAACCTCCAATTTCCTGCTAAAGAAGACTGAACATATATATTCCACGTTCCTCTAAGAACAATTTGGGGAAGGTTGGTTAAAAGTTAAGTAACCTGATTGCTTTCGAAGCATTCTTTTAGTACTGGAGATATACTCCCCCAAGGTAGAAGTCTTTCCCGCTTTGGTCAATATGATATTTAGAGGATGCTTATTGACTCTTTAAAGTCTTAAGGAGATATTGGGCAGGGATAAATGCTACCCATACCTCAGTGGCTTTATACAGAAAGAGTTTACTATTATTTCACACGGGTTGGTGGAGTGGGGGTTGGGGGGCTCTGACCCCCACAGTCACTCCACACCATCCATGGTGGTTTTAAAGTGCTCTCCCCAACTCCTGCCATGCACACATATCTTTGACACTCCTCTAATGGAGACATGGCACCCGTGTCTCCTTGAATCTGAGCCAAGATTGTTAGTACTTTAACTACTTTAACATGGCAGTTGTTTGCTGTGTAGCTTCCAAGCTGGCTTGATGAATTTAGAGGATCCCAGCATTTTGGCAAGTGACACGATTCAATAGACTGATAGATATGATATGCAAGACGTAGCCGCCAGCCCACTTGGGCTCACTTCTGTGAGAAGAAGAGTCATGCTCAGCTTCTTCCGGAGGTAAGCAAATTTCTATACCACATTCCATTCCTGCCTGGTTTCATTTCTCACCTCCCTCCAGGTAAGAGAAAAAAATGCCTGTGTGATCAGAAAAACCAGGTTAATGCTGGGACTCTCAGTGCTGTTACCATCAATGCTGATTGGGCTGCCAAGTCATAGCTAATGCACAATATTTTTTTTCCCATTTATTTTATTTTATTTTATTAACATATAATGTATTATTGCTTCAGGGGTACAGGTCTGTGATTCATCAGTCTTACACAATTGACAGCACTCACCATAGCACATACCCTCCCCAATGTCCATAAGCCACCCCATCCCTCCCCCCACAACCTCCCAGCAACCCTCAGTTTGTTTCCCAAGATTAAGAGTCTCTTATGGTTTATCTCCCTCCCCGGTCCCATCATGTTTCATTTTTTTCCCCTTCCTTCCCCCCACGACCTCCCACCCTGCCTCTCAAATTCCTCATATCAGAGAGATCATATGATAATTGTCTTTCTCTGATTGACTTATTTCGCTTAGCATAATACCCTCTAGTTTTAAAGGGGAAAAAAAAAAAACCACTTTAAAGATGACCCAGCAATCGGGCACTTGCGTGGCTCAGTTAGTTAAGCTCAGGTCATGATCTGGGGTCCTGGGATCGAGCCCCATGTTGGGCTCCCTGCTCAGCCGGGAGTCTGCTTCTCCCTCTCCCTCTACTCCTTCCCCCTGCTCATACCCTCTCTCACTCTCTCTCTCAAATAAATAAATAAATAATCTTAAAAAAATGACCCAGCAAATGGCGAGTTATACCAAACTGTAATTTTGGGTACTTGGTATTCACCGATGATATTCTGGTTTTGAAACATTATAAATTTCTCACAGGCTAATGGACAATTATGAGAAGATTTGCTATGCTTTGTTTTATCATAGCTAACAGGCTAAATTAATATGATTCTAGTGGATGCTAATGGACAGGGTCCCTTCTGAGGATTCATGTAATTGTTGCATTTTGGATTGTCTTTAGATAACTACAGTTGTGCACCAGTCAAGGTGCCATTTTTAAAGGAGGAAATTTTATCATGGAGAAAATATTGACGTCCGGGCGAATCCTGGGAAGGTTTGCCTTGAGCGTCGTGCAGTGCACACACTAGCTGGTGTTCCCCCCCCCTGCTCTGCCTACAAGTGCACTCTTACCAAAATCAACGATTAATGGTTGAAAAAGTCTGAAAAATGGATATCCCTTTGACCTTTCTAAGGTTTGTCATTTAGTTGACATACCCATTACCTCAAAAATCAAATGTGTTTGTCTAAACATTATTCTGATGTTTACTTTGGGCACGAAAGGGCAGACGGCTGACCACGGACCCGCTGACAGTGATCCATTCCGCCCCGAGTCTTGTCACTTTCCCTGTTTATTCTGCTATCAATCTCCCCTCTGCCTGCCACCACAGCCACTTTCTGCTGCTCAGGCGCTTTTAAAACTAACAATAATCCAATTTAGAATTGATCAATGAGAATGTGTGGTCAGTAAGCAAAATGACAAAGTCTGCATGTAACCGCTGACCACAGTCAGGGGTATATTTTATATGGGCTGAAGGCAAATTTTAATTAATTAATTAATGAAATGCTAATAGCACGTGAGCCTCTTCCCTGGGTTTTAAAAATCTGATTTTAAAAATCAGATCCTCTAAGTTTTATTGTCTTAGAAATGGGGAAATGAGGCTAGAACCAGTATCTTCTGGAATAGCGTGTCTGGGAGAAGGTCCTGTGAGGGTGGGGGTGGTCTAAATCCGTGCTGTCCAAGGTGGAAACCAGCAGCCACCTGTGGCTGAACTTGAACTCTGGCCGGTGCAACTGAGGAACTATATGTTTAGTTTTATTTAATTTAAATTAATTTGAAGTCAAAGTTAAGTAGCTTTGCTTGGGTGGTGGCTCTGATACTGGACAGCTCAATTCTAGAATGTTGAGATTTTTGTGATCGGGTGAGTTGTGCCAATGCTGTTTAGAACATCATTCTGTCCAGACCCTGTGTATCAGGAGGTCGTTGTCTCTGGCCTGATCCAACGCGGCCACAAACCAGGCAAGGGAAGTTCAAGGAGACAGTCAAAGTGTTGCTCGTGTCCTAAAGACACTGTCATGTCTGACCGGGGCACCTTTCCTGGTCCACAGGAGTGGGGTTCCCTCCATGGTTAGAGGGCCTGCATGCTGGTCTGCAGGGACGGTTCTTAACCTGCAGAGAATAAAGCTCCAATATGAGAGGGGAGCATGCAGGGCTGATGCAGGAGAGAGAAATGGGTTACTTTTCCTAAAAGTTCCTCAAGGCAAGCCCCATTCCGGCTGCATTCCAGGTCTGGTTTCCAAGACAGAATGCTTCTTTGGGTGCTAAGTGGCTCCTGGCTTCTAGGCATGACCAGATCCCTCTCTGGGCCATAGGTTTCTGGTTCCTGAATTGACTAGGCTCCTGAACCCCGCTTTCTTTTTTTTTTTCTTCTTCCCTCAACCTCAAATTCCATACTTGCCAAATCCAACAGTGGGGAGTCATTTGATGGCTTTCTTAAGATGATTTGAAAAATCACTTCTCTCATTGAACACCACCTCTGAAACAAATGATGTACTACTATAAGTTGGCTAACTGAATTTAAATTTTAAAAAGTTTAAAAAAATTAAAAAAATTAAAAAAAAAGAAAAATCACTTCTTAAAATGTTACCTTCAATGAGCATAGTTTAAAAACTAATTGCTATGATGTTTAGAGCTATATATGGTATTTGGGAGTCTTTTTAAAAGCATGAAGTCAATTTAGCTTTTATCTCTAGATAGATGTATGTCAAAAGCTAGATTAGAAATTTGGGTTTTAGAGGGGATGTGCGTGGGGTGATGGGTGGGCCCGGTAATGGGTATTAAGGAGGGCACATATTGCATGGAGCACTGAGTGTTATACACAAACAATGAATCAGGGAACACTACATCAAAAACTAATGATGTACTGTATGGTGACTAACATAACATAATAAAAAAATTATAATTTTTAAAAAAAAAACCCACATCACTTATTTGAATTTCAAAGTTTATGGGGGGAAATTAGGAGCAAGTAGAAATATTTTATGAGGGCTGTATTATAATGAATGGAGATTTAGAATGCTGTCCCACATTATTGTCTTAGAAGGAAAGTGGTCTGGGTATTCTCTTGAGGGAAATTCCAATCTATAATTCTTGTGTTATTTACCTACCAAGACCAACAAAGAAGTGAAAAACAAAAGCCAGTTCTTATTTTAAAAGAATAGAAAAAGTTTATTTCCTGAAAATCTCAAGTAGGAAAAAACATTTAAATTTTGGGCATTTTAAAAAATATTTTTAAACCAAGCTCTATGTGATATACTGTAAGAATTTGACAGTGACAACAAAGGGATGTCTCAAAATGAGAAGGTCCTAGAATTAAAAAAATATATATGTATCCCATCTGTGGTTCTTCTACCCAACAACAGACATTGTTAAGATTTTCTTACATTTGTTTTTAGTCCTTATTCTATTTGTTTTCAATCTAAATATAAAAGCTATGTATCTAATATTTTTATCCCACTTTCTGCATTCAACATATAACATATTTTCCATATATTACATATTATTTAGAAATATAATTGTTAAGTTACATAATAGTGAACGAGTACACATATTTGTGTAATATTATATTTTTGTCTGATTAAGATTATTTTTGAAAAAAAATTTTTCAAGCTATTGTAAATAATGCATCTCAATATTCAGGATGATTTTCTTAGGCTCCATTCTCAAAAGTGGACTTCCTGAGTTATAAACATTATAAGGCTCTTTGCCAAATTGCTTTCCAAAAGGCTTATCCCAAAGTATCAGTAATATTCGAGAGTACCCTTTCCATAGTACCCACATCAGAAATGGATACTATTATTTTTTTTAAAAAATCTTTGCTAATTTGATAGGGGTCAAATGTGACTTCATTGTTATTTTAATGCACCATTCCTTGATTACCAGTGAAGGAAAGCATTTTCCACACATTTGTTGATTAGTTATATTTCCTTTCTGGAAATTGCCTATTCACATCCTTTGTCAATTTATCTATTAGAGCTTCAGTATTTTAAAATTCCATTTGATTAACCTCTATCTATATAAGGATATTAGTACTTTGTCTGTATAGTATTTCCTGTGACTCTTTTCCCCAAAATATGGTGTTCGTCTTTTAATTTTGTTCTATTTATTTATTTTGGATGAACAGGGGCTTAAATTTTTAACTTAAAAAATAGATTAATGTTTTTATTCTATGCTTAGTAAATTGTATCTCCTCCAGTGATAGTAAATTAAAAAATTTCTTTTCTTCTTGATTTTTTACATTGATATTTTATGTTTAATTTTTAAATTTCCTGGAATTTATTTGGGTGAATAATTTTAGGTGAGCATCTAAATAGATTTTTGTTTTATCAAATAATCAACTGCACAAAGAGAACTTACTCATGAAACGACTTGCCCTTCCTCATTCATTTAAAATGTTTCTTTTACCATTATATACATATATATTTTTTAATTTATGAGAGCCCATTTCTTGATACTATGTTCTGGTGATTTTCAGTTTAAACTTGTTGCAGAATTTCAATGTTTCACTTACTATCAGTTTATACCATTGGTCATTGTCTGACTGGTCCAGAATCTTCCCAATGTTACTCTTTTTTTTTTAAATCTTTTTTATTAGGTTATATTAGTCACCATACAGTACCTCATTAGTTTTTGGTGTAGTGTTCCATGATCACTGTTACTCTTTTTGAAGGTGTTTTGTTTTATTTTATTTATTTTATTGGTGTGTGTGTGTGTGTCTGCCATGAGAGGAGTGAGTATTGATTATTGACTTCCTTACTGACATATTTTGAATTTTACTTTTTCCAAATTCTCCTCATTTCTGCAGCCCAGAGTCTTTCCTGACCCTTCTGGGTGGAAAGAACTTTATTCCCTCTCTTTCTCCCGCATGGCACCTGTCTTAGAACATCATGGGGCACTTGGGGGCTCGGTTGGTTAAGTGTCTGCCTTGAGCTCAGGTCATGATCTCAGGGTCCTGGGCTTGAGGCCTTCATTGTGCTCTTTCTCACTCTCTCTTTCAAATAAATAAATAAATAAATAAATAAATAATCTTAAAAAGAAAAAGAATATCATTACTCACTTGTTTCCTTATACTAGTTTGTGAACAAATCTCATTTTCATCTAATTACATATCTATGTATGTAGACAGAATAATGGCCCCCAAATGTGTCCATATCCTACTCTCCAGAACCTGTGAACGTCACCTTACATGGCAAGAGGGACTTTGCAAATGTGATTAAGGATTTTAAGATGAAGAGGTTGTCCTGGGTTATCCAGATAACACTAAACATATTCATAAGGGTCTTTGTAAGGGGGAGACAAAGAGACACTTGACCGGGAGAAGGAGGTGTGACCATAGAGGAAGAGATTGGACCAATGTTATCAGGAGCCACTGGAAGATGGAAGAAGCAAGGGGCAGATTATCCTCTGGAGCCTCGAGAAGGATCCAGTCCTGCTGGTTTCACTACTTAAGACTCATTCTGGACTTCTGACCTCCAGGAACTGTGAGAGAACTATGGGGGTGTTTTTGGTTTTTTGTTTTAGAGCCACTAACTTTGTGGTAATTTGTTAAAACAGCATTCAGAAACTAAAACTGGTCTCCCCCACATCCTAAAGGCAATAACATACTTAACCAGAGCACCCTTCGGGTCTGGTATGGAGAGCTCTCTTTGGGAGAATGAGGGTGGGAGCTATCCAAACCCTGCCAAAAGAGCGATGCATAGAGAGGGCCTTCTGGTTTTGTTCTGCTTTTCAGAATTGGGTCTAGTTCTGGATCCAGGAGCAGGACCTTCTACATACGTGATCCTTTTTCCTCTGAGGCCACAGCTTCATGCTCTGGTTTTGTCTGCAAGTGAAGTTTTAGTTCATCATTTATCACTCTTTGGGAGATGAATTTAAAATTGCTGTGGTCAAGAATTAGTTCTACTCTGTAGGACTTACTTTCAGGATTACCACTGAAAGCCACAAATTAAAAAAAAGTGAGTTCAAGAGAGAAGAGTGAATGACCACATCGATATAAGTTTTCACTGAATATTCTTATATGCAGCTTACCTATCGTATCAAGTGATTTTGAACACGTATTATTGGAATTAAGCAATGCTGTGCTTTATGTGGTGTATATATATGTATTTATTATTTAGTGTGGCATATATTTATTTAAACAAATGCTTTCCTTTAACTTGGTTTGCCCATCCAATATCTTTGTGAGTAGGAGAAGAACCATCATACACATTCTCCTGGCTAGAAAAGAGGACTAGAAAGGGGGAGCCATTTATCCAATATCTTATTTATTTATGCATCAAGATTTAGAGCATTAGGAAAAGACTAGGCATTGCGTTACATTTCCATTGACTTGAAGATGAATGAGACATAGCACTGGCCTTGAAGAGTATCACAGAAAACAGGATGAACAAGCCAGAAAACACTTTCAGTTCATTTAGAGAGGGTCTCACTCAGTGGGAGGTACGTAAGGGACCATGGAGGGGTGCTGTGGTTTTCAACCTTGGTTGCACATTAGAATAAAACCTAGGAGTTAAAAAAAATACTCAGCTGTAGACCCTTCCCCAGACTATGTGAATCACAGTCTCTGTATGTGGAAGTTGGAATCAGCTGGGTAGAGAGACAAGGAGGAGAAGGATAAAACACGCAAAGGGAACTTCATGCATACAAAGGACTTTAGGGAGCAGCAAACAAGCCGTTGACTTAATGTAGGCTGCTTCATCCCCACAGCCTCCACTCTGGTTGGCTGAGGCTTATTGGAGAGAACCCTAGGGGAACAGAGATATGTGGAGCCATGGGGTGGGGGGAAGCTACCATTTGCCGAGTGTCTCTGGGTACCAAGGACTGTACTGGTCTTACACATTCTCTCATTAGTTGTTGTAAGACTTGCTGGTTTATGTGTCATTATCCAGTCTGACAGATAAGGAACCCAGGGTTTGGGGTGGTGGGGAAGCTTTCTCAGGGTCGCAAAGCTGGTTAGTTTCTAGAGACAGTTGACTTCCATATATTGGGCTGCCTGTATCATTGAGGTGAGTAGTGGAAGAAATGCCCGGCTCTGGGAACTTTACTAAGAATATTGATGTTTGAGTTGAGTCTGTTGACCAGATGGGGATGGGAAAGAGGATGAAATAGCATTTGTGACACATACAACCAGTGGATGGTTCAGATGAATGGAGCAGTGACGCTTTTGCAGAGGGATCCAAGCAATTTGGTACATCTCAGGATGGATTGATATGGAGGAGAGGGACAACAAAAATCCATTTTATGAATTATGAATCCATTGTTAATAACTGTATGCTACTACCCATTGTAATGAAACTTTTGGG
>CM052898.1:184741858-184788964 GCA_028534135.1 Potos flavus | reverse complement strand
GTGACCTAGTGTGATGGGACATTACAACATCCATATTATCCAAATCAAAGATCAAACCCAACACGTGGTACGTGTAAGTGTTCTTATGGGGATAATGGAACATAATATTTCAAATCACCATTATTTCACAGGTCGGATGACATAGGTTTTGTGTGTGGCTGATCTTCTTCCCCACTTGAAAATATATTTTATAACTCCCTTGAATAAGAAAATTCTCAACTTCTACACTATGTGTATGGGTGATTAAAAAAAAAATCTATCCAAATGGGATCATTACTTTGCAATCAGGTACAATAAAATAATTTGTCTCCTCACATGGACTACAAATGTGAAAAACACTCTTCTCATCATCTTCCATTAAGAGAAGGGAGAACTTGTGCTACCACGTGAAAAATTAACTACTTAATCTGCAACTGAAATTCCAGTCAGCAAAATTAATGAGGAGTGGGACAATTTCGTTAGAAACACCCCATGGTGAGTGCTTTTGATTTATAGCGGAACAGATTCAATGTGTAAGTTATGCCTAGAAGCAGCTCTTTACTGGATATATTTTATAAATAAATTAGTATAGCGACTTGCTCACATTATATTTACAATTTTCTTTTCTTTAAAAAAAACATTGCAAGCGTGTTCTGAAACATTTCTTTAATCCTAGCTTCTCTTTAGAAAACAGTTTGGAATGTTATGGATCTTTTCCCTTAACTTTGAAGGAGATTTAGGAATATTCAAATGTTAATTCCAGCGATGTGAAACAATTTTCTGATTTTTTTTTTTATTATTGTGGCCATACATGTTGATTTGGAGTATAAGCCCCTCATGCCAGAAAAGCAGGTTGTTTTCATGCTCCTGACAAACTGGGGGGATGAAGGTAGAGCAATAAAGGGAAAGGAAGCCTTCCTTCGCTTTAAACTCCACAAGCAGAACATGAAGTACTAGAGGGCAGGGGTAGATCAGAGTGACTGTGATCAGCACTTAGTATGTGTAGGAGGACCTCAGTGCAATACTTTTTTACTTTGTTCACCAATAAGCCCTTCTTGAATGCTGGTCTTGTGCTGGGGGCTGGAGATTCAGAGTTGACGGGAAGAGGATTCCTGTTTTTAAGAAACTAGAAGTTAAGTGGAAGAGACACATCTTGCATCATGAAGTATGTATAAGAAAAGAGATTCATACGTTGGAAAACTGAAGAGGGAATGATCAATCCTGCATGAGAGAGGCGTGTCACACAGAAGCGATATTTGAGTTGGAGCCTGAATACTTGCATAGATATTTATATATTTATAAAGAAATAACAAAAGTAGGCGAGGTTCCTCCACCTCTTCCTGGCTTGCTCTTTTTAAACAAGTCTGCTTCATGAACTGAGGGACGTGGATGTTAATGAATCTCTCCTGTGTTATTCTAGTACTCACGTTTTAGCAGATGGCCCATTCTGATTTTTTTTCCCCATGAAATGGCTGTGTGCAATAGTCTTAATTTTACCAGCATTAAAATATTAGTAACAATAAAATAAGCACAGAAGGCTTTGAACTTTTCATTGTTGGTAGCTTTTAATTGATCAGTGCAGGGTAATGTTAAGAAACACGGATGTGGTGAGATTGAGTAGGAATGCTGCTTAAAATGGATTGAAACATCATTTTATTCTGAGCTGTGAATTTCTTGATTAAAAAAAATTCTTTTCAGTGACCTAATTTCCTATGTATATATATCAAATGACACCCTGAATCATGTTAAAGCCTTAACCTTTTTCCATTTCCTGTTGTAAAACTGCCTGAATTTGACATCTTTTTAAGTGGAATTGAAATTGTTTTCGCTTGTGATGTCAGAATTCAGATAATGCTCAAATTGATGCTTGGTGATATTTATCTTAAATACCTCATTTTCTGAGATGTCTTCTTTTATTTTAAGGAAGAACAGAATTCCATTTTGGGTCTCTCTAGAATTAAAAATTGTCACTTCGTACAAAATTCCCTATTGATTATTTGAATCCCACAGTTCTAGTGACTGAACAGATGGGAGTCAAGTGCATTGCAAGCCTCCAGCCAGATGCTGGGTCTTAGTGCAAAGGCTGGAGCAGGAAAGGTTGTTGACTGGGTTTATATTCCAACCTGTCTGACTCTCCCACTGGTGGGCAGGGGTCCCCGCCAGTTACCCCCCATCCCTTCAACACTGGCTCTGAGGGGTATGGTCTCTTCACTATTCTCTCAAACTGCTTTCTCAAATACCCGCTATGGTCTATCTTCGGTATATTCGTGTTCCTGTTCAAACCGCTATAGTGAGCCCATATTCTGCACCAAGTACTCTCCTAGGCTAACACAGTGAAAAATCAGGCAGGATTTCTGGCTCTCATGGGAATAAACTATAAGAAAGTAAACCAAGGAGAAATAAGGTAGTCTGGGGTTGCAATAAGTACAATGGAATAAACATAAAATAAAATAAAATAAAATAAAATAAAATAAAATAAAATAAAATAAAACGAAACGAAACGAAACGAAACGAAACAAAACAAAACAAAACAAAACAAAAAACAGTGGTGATATAGTAGACAAAGGGGGCTGCAGGAAAGAGGTTTACTTGAGACAGAGTGGCCAGGGAAGGCTTGTCTGAGATGCTGGGGAAGGAGCCAGCACAGTTCTGGGAAAAGAGCATCCCAGATAGAGGAAAAGGTGGGAGCACTGGGAAGATGAGGAAGAAGACCATGAAATTTAAAAAGAAAGGGAAAAGTGCTTTTATTCTGAGGGTGATGGGTGACAAGACCTATTTGTTGAGTCTGGCTGCTCTGTGCAGAGTGAGTTGTGGGTGGGAAGAGGAGAAGCAGGAGGTCAGCTGGGAGGCCCTGGCAGTGTTCTGAGGAAGGGGAAGGAGGGATCGAGGATGACTCCTCATTTCTGACAACTGGGTGGTTAGAAATAGTCTGAGGGAAAGTATGCTGTGAGTAGAAATCAAGGCTTTGCTTGAAATCAAGTGTGAGAATACTTACCAGATGTTGAGATGCAATATCTAGTAAGATGATCGGCTTACAGGTCAGGAGCTGAAGATACATAATTTAAATCATTAATGTATAGAAAGTGTTTAAAGTCAAGGCAAATGAAACTTCCCAGGGCTAGAGTGTAGAGGAAATGATTATGGCAATTAGAAAATATTTAGGGGGAAAAAAAAGTGTTAGAAAATTAAAAAAATAAAAATATTAGAAAAACAAAGTATTTAGAAAACAGAAATAGTCCATAAAAAGTTGAAGAAATAAGAAACGTGAATAATTCTATAAATATGAAAGACAATGTTAAAAAAATTCCCATAAAGAAAATATTTAGATTATTTGTAGAGAACTTACTGATAAGTTCTACAAATAATTCTAACTTTATATTGTTTTAAAAATGTGGGCTTTATTATTATTTGGAGATGGCAACGTCAACAGATCCAATAGATAATGCCATTGAAAAGATGTTACATTCACAGATCCCATGGATGCCACGGGACTGTGGGGGGAGCCCCAGGGTTGGTCAGGAGACAGAGGGAGGGGGAACTATGGCATGAAACTTTATTGGGATTTCTCAGGAAGGACAGGGTGAGGAGAGGCAAGCAGGTTTAAGATTGGTTGGTTTGAATAATTCCAGGAGGCTCTGGGGCCTAGGAGCCATCCTTATTGTTTAGTACCTTACCCTGGAATGATTAGGACGGGTGGACAGTGGCCCATTAGTGTGGGAGTCTGCTGAGGGGTTAAGGGTATGAGCTGTGGATTGTTGGTTTGCATTTGAAAGATATGCTCTCAGGGGTGAGTAGTTTATTATCTCTGAGATTAGCTAACCCAGGGAAGGAGGGAAGAGCAGTCCCTCCAGGGTCAGCAAGCCCTCCCCCCAACTGCTCCCCATGTCAAAGCATCAGAAAATAAGAGACATGGCTAGTACATCTGTAAACTATTCCAGAATACTGAAAAAGTCTAGCATAAATTTGACTAAGCCTGACATGAATGGGAAAGGGACGTGACTATGCAAACTTACCCATGAATATAGATGCTAAAATCTCATGTATCACTTGTGAATAATGAAAGTTTTGTTTCTTTAATAACAATCCTGATGCATTTAGTTTATGTTTTCTTATACTTGCTAGAACTTCCACGAAAATGTTGATAGAAACCATAATAACATGTATCTGAATCTTGTTCCTGATTCCCCTAGAAGAGCTTTTAGTTTTCACCATGAAATGTGATTATTGCCATAGTTTTCTTTATAGCTTAAGGATGTCCCTTCATAGTCTTAGCTTGCTGAAAGTTGTTTTTTTCTTTAAATACGAATGAATGTTGAATTTTATTTAGTCATTTTTCTACATCTAGTGGAAGGATCATATGATGATTTCACATTTAATCTGCTAATATGGTTAATGACATTAATTGATTTTCTAATATTAATCCAACTGCCTTCTTGAGATAAACCTGAATTTACCATAATGTATTTTCCTTTTCCATACATTGCTAGATTCCGTTTGTGAAGAATTTGTTCAGGATTTTGTATTTAATAAGTGAGTTTGGCAGATTTTGGTAACACAGTGAAGCTGAACTTTTTCTATTCTTTGAAGAATTTTGTATATAATGGATGTTATTTCTTCTTTACATATTTAAAAGATATTCAAAGATGAAGCCATCTGGATCTAGAATTTTCTTTGTGGGAAGATTTTTATTTATAGACATAATTTCTAAGATAAATACAGAGCTATTCATATTTTCTCTTTCTTCTTGTGTCAGCTTTGGTAAGATGTGATTGTCAAGGAATGTGTTCATTTCATTTAAATTGTTGAGTTTATTGGCATAACGTTTCTCATAATATCTTTTTAGCATCTTTTTAATGTCTGTTTACTGGAGGATGAGAGGAGTATTTCATTGGCTTATTTCAGAAGAGAATGAATACTGCCTGGTAAAGGGAAGTATAGCATTTGGGGAACCCCAATCTATTGTGTAAACCTAAACATAATACCAAAGAAGGTATTATAAGATATTTCTAATAATTAGAAGAAAACAACAACAAAAATCATGACTTTTACCTTCCAAAGAATTTATAGTCAATTTATGTTGAGACAAGACTTCTACACATTCAGATTTCAAGATGGAAATTCTAAGACTGCATTTATGCCAAGTGCTATATGGTGGATTTCAGACTTCATACAAGAATGCCAAAGGAAATGTCATATAAGGGAGAAAATGAGTTAATATTTTTAGGTTGTTTAGAATGTAAATATCTATGTTTTATGTATTTTTAGGTCAACTATATCGTGTTTTATGCATTTTTAGGTCAAATATATCTTTTTTAAAAAAAGATTTGTTTATTTGTTTCAGAGAGATCGAGTGAGTGTGGGGAAGGGGGAGGAACAGAAGGAGAGGGAGAGTGAGAATCTCAACAGACTCTGTGCTAGGTGTGGAGCCTGACATGGGGCTTGATCTTATGACCCTGAGATCATGACCTGAGCCAAGGTCAAGAGTTGGACGCTTAACCAACTGAGCCACCCAGGCACCTCAAGGTCAAAGAACTAAAAAACAAGTAATATCTGCTTCTCTTAAGGAAATTTTATTTAAATTCATACTCTTCCAGAAGCCTGTATGTTTATGCCTCTCCTTGGCATGTTTTTCTTGGCCTAATGGATCCCTGGTTCCTTTTTAGTTTCTCAAAAACATTTTGTCTTCCTCTTCCAAACACTAAATTAATGAATGGTTTTGTGATGAAATAAAACTCAAAACAACCTTCTCTTACATTTTTGGCATAAATCAATTAAATTAGTCACAAATATTGGTTGTTTAGAGATGAGACAGAATTACTCAATTTTGCCAAAGTAAGGTATTAGTAATCTAGTGAATAACATATGTGTATCTAAGTTTACTAGGTGGAAGCAAAAGACAAAATTACAAATATAAGTCAGCCTTAGTGTCCTGAACATTGAGTCTTGTGTCTGGCTTTCACATGTGGAATTAAAATCAAAAGTTTAAGATATTTATTTAACTTATAGATTTTTTTTTTAATTAAGAAAACTAGGCATAACAGTTCTGGCTTTGTTTTAAAGTATGGCAATGTACAGGAATGCTCCTAAGCTCTTCTTACTCTATGAAGCTAGACAGGAGTGTGCCCCTATTGCTGGGTTTTTTGGAGGAGCATTAGTGTAGTCAGAGGTAAACAAAGGAAATAAGTTGATTAGAGTTTGTGGAGGAAATTGAAAAACGATTCAGTTTTATGGGTAAGGTTGGTCCCAAATAGAAATTAGGAGGAAGCCAAGTCTTCTGTTGGGCTCCACATCATTGGTCTGTGTCCCTGGCACCATCATTAGTCAACTTCCTTGTCCCTCAAAGTATGGAGGGATAAAAACCATCGACTTGAATAAACAGTTATTCAAGGATAAAAGCAACATGAAAATTATTTCATATAAATACTGGATAAATTTCCTGCTTATAAACCCTCACTAAAATAACTCTTGATGAATATACTTGAGGAAAAGAAAATTGAACCCAATAGGAATGTGTGGAATACAAGACAAGGTAGATGAGGCTGGAAGAGGTACAGGAAGATCATTAAGGGACATCTCATTTGGAATTTTAACTTGATCTTTATAGCAAAGTCTACCAGATACATTTAAGCATGGGAGAGACAGCCCCACTAGTTGCTGAATAGTGGTTGGAAGGTAGCAAGATAAGAGGCAGAAAGATACGTTTAGAGGTTTTCCATGTAGGGAATGATGAGGACATCCCCCAAACAGTGGAGATGGATTCTAGAGGTGTAGAAACAGAAAAGAAGGATTTACAGGTATGTCAGAGTGACTGGATATGAGTAGTGAAGCTATGGCATTAGTTAAGGATCGTTCAAGTCTTGTTGGTGGTGTCCTTGACTTTGGTTGGGAAGAAGAAAGAGTTTAGAAGAAGGAGTTTGTTTTAAAGAAATTAAATTTAGAGGCATCTAAGTGGAGATGAGCCTGATAAAACCACAAAACTTGGTGTTATTATGTTTTAGAATTTTTTCAATCAGATGATTTTATGGTGATGTCTCTTGCCCTCCCTTTCCTCCCTGCCCCCCCCCGCCCCCTAGTTAAATTGTATTCCTTTGACTGCTAGTGAAACCCACTACTTTTCATTGGTTTGTTAGTCATTCTGGTTTGTTCCGTCAATTGCTTGTGAACTATCTTTGGCAGATGCTGTAGATTGTTTACCCAACCAACATTTACCTCCTTTCTTTCTTGTTAAAAGTGATTTGATTGAGGTGTGAAATTACAATGTCTTAAGAAAGGAAGACATGTCCTCCCTAAGCTTCTGTGGATAAGCAATGATTGGTGATCATCTGACAAATATTTCTGGCCAAAAGGACCTAAAAGAAAATCTCTTTTGTGGGTATTTGTGCTCTCATGTCTTCTCCAATATTTGCTTTATAGATTTTTATGGTGTCATACAGAGGTTTTAAATTTTAACACAGCAAAAATGTATCACTCTTTCCTCCCTTGTCATTTTTGTGCCTTGGTTTGAAAATGATTCTCTACACTGGAGTTATAAAAATGTTCTGTATTGTTTTCTTCTATAAATGTTAAATTTAAAAAATCTTTAGGTTTTCTGTCCACCTGGAATTTATTTTTGTATCTGGCATAAAGCAAAGGCTTTTTTTTTCCAAATGGATAGTCAATCAACTCAAAAACATTCTTTGAATTGTCTGATATTCCTTGCTGGTTTATACCATCATCTTTATCATATATTAAGTGCACATGGGCATGTTGGCTTATTGTAAATTTCCCTAATCACTTTGTTTGACCTATTTCTGTATCTCTGTTTTCACTAGTAAGTTGTAGTTTTCTTGAATTTTCCTTTTTTTTTTTTTTTTAAGATTTTATTTATTTACTTGAGAGAGAGAGAGACAACACAAGCTGGGGGAAGAGGCAGAGGGAGAGGGAGAAGCAGACTCCCTGCTAAGCAGGGAGCCCAATGTGGGGCCCAATCCCAGGACCCTGGGATCATAATCTGAGCTGAAATCAGATGCGTAATCAATTGAGCCACCCAGGCTCTCCTGTCTTGAATTTTCTATGTAAATAATCCTATAGTCTACAAATAATAACAATTTAATTTGTTCTTTTTCAGTGCTTGCAGCAATTACTTCTTTTTCATGCCTTATTGTGCTGGCTAGGATCTCTGATACAAGATTAAATAAGAACAGTGAGAGTAGGCATTTTTTTCTTGTCCCTGACTTGTTTCTTTTAAAAGAATGCCACTGATTCTTCACCATTATGTAGCATTTAGATTGATTCCATTGATCAGATTCAAGGAGTTCCTTCCATTCTTGACTTGTTTGGGTATTTTTTTTTTGTTATCCTTAAAGGTATTGAATCTTTGTGTATTTCTACATTTTGTGATCTTCATATAGTTTTTCTCCTGTATTGTGTTGTGAATTATGTGAATAGATTTTCTAATGTTAACCTAATATAATGTATTTATTTAATAGCCTCATAGATTTAGGTTACTAATATTTTATTTAAAATTTTTGCATGATCATAAGAGATTGCATAGAGCAATTTTTGCTTTTTTTAAAATTTATGTACATATAGTATATCATTATTTTCAGATGAAGATTTCAGTTATTTACGTGATGTAATGAGCACTGGGTGTTACATGCAACTGATAATAGCAATTTTTACTTGTATGTCCCTGCTCAGTTTTAATGTCTAGGTTATACCAGGCTCAAAATTAAAATAAGATACTTTCCTTGGAATTATGTGTGTAAAAGAGGACAGTTTGTGGAACATATTTGCAGAATCATCTAGGTCTTCCCAGTCTGTCTTTAGCATTAAGGACACTCTAGGCAAAAGAACCCACTTCATTGTTAGCCAAGGCTTGGCCTTCAATCCCCAGCTGGTCTTCTGTCCTCAACATCTGGCTGGGCTACAACGAGTCTTGACTCCCTCCTCTTACCTCATCTGGAGGTGCTTTTCGCGTTTGCCCTCATTTGCCCCAGCCAAGCCCATTTGCCCCAGTAAACCCAGGACCATCACATCACCCTGGCTGAAGGAATGTTAAGAAATGAAGCAACTAAATTAGAAAGACAGACCCTAAAAGAAGTATATGGAAGTAAGAGCTTTTAACATCTTTGCCCTTCCCACCTCAATGGGGAAAATGGAGGCTCTTACCATAGTTAAAATATATAGGTAACACGCTAAGCACAACTTGTCTTGATTTCCCCCTTGCCTCCTGTTTTGCAGAAAATTTGGAGCAAATTCCAATTTGTATAGCCTTTGGGGAGAAAAAAAATAAGTCATGCATTTATTTTTTATCTTGAAAGAAAAATCTGAATTTGAGCTCCTTAAGGGCATCAACTGTATTCATTCCTCTTAATCCAAGCACCAAGCACAAAGCCTGGTGTATCACAGGTGCTAAGTAAGTAACTGTGTAGTCCACGTTTGCTCTTCTTCAAATAACTTACAACATCAGTGTCAAAATTAGGTTGGGCGATGAATGTTCTATTTGCAGTGAAGAAAGCTCATTTTATTTCTGTTTGAAACTAAGAGTTCTTAACAAACAAAATGATGGAAAACTGAAGTGTTTTAGGGCACTGTTAATACCTACCATTTTATTACATGAGTATATTCATTTCTAATATGAAATGCTTTTTGAGAAAAGGAGTTTGCTTGTGTTCACTGCCTGCATTTCTTACCTTGGCCTTTTGGTGTCATTCTTAGATTAATCTGAAAATCATATTAAGCAAGGGTGAAATTATTTCCCCAGCTTTGGGTCTTTTTGGTCTCTGATTTGAAACGAAGATTATCATACCTATAGTGCCGTTTAACTAATCTAATCTTCTTGATGTTATCTTAACGTTATATTTTATAACTGACATGTGGCTGCAGAGGTTTAAATACAATACAGAGAAGCAGTAATAGTAAAGAAAGCCTTTATGTTTATGGGCAGTCTAGAAAGAGCTTTTTCTGAAATGACTATGTAATATATAATTCTTATACATAATTCTAATGTATATCATGATACAATCATATAACTATATAATCTTATAATTCATATATATAGTATGTATATACGTGTGTATATATATACACAGACATATATATAGGTTCTTAAGTCATGACACTCTGATTCATTTCCAGTGATCTGTAAAACAAACCTAACTGCTCTCCATGGGGCTGCAGCAAGCTGATAAATTTCTTAACAGTTCTTCCTTGTGTTCTACATATGGGGTTAATCACATTGTCCACCTATGAATGAATGTGAACATCCTTTGGACTTCAGACATATTGCCAGTCCCAGTGGCAGTCTGGTGCTTGCCTTCCCCCTCCACCTGCAAAAGTCTTAATGCCTTTTCTTCTTCCCACCAGTAAGTGTATTTTCTCCTCCATTGCCATTTTAATGCATACACTTAATGAGATTGACTCTTGGATGCTGTAACAAGTGAACGATCAAACAAATACATATTGGCCCACAGTTCCATAAGTAAGAAGCAAGAGTAATGAGTGTTTGATTGTTACCCCGGGAGCTCCAGAAGCTGCAATCGTTCTCAGGGGAGGGAGCCGTACTTGTCGCCTGGATCTCTGAACAACTTCACTATCTGAGAGAATCGGTGTATTACATCTTATGAGAGCTATAGCCCCTGGCATATCTGGCAATGGCTGGGGATTGAGGGGTTCAACTTCAAGTTTTGTGGCCAGAGAAATACTGGAGATTCTATTTTTCAAAGTATTCCATTTTAATGAGGATCTTATCTGAACAATAAAGCTAAGTTTTAAAATAAACGTTATTAGAAAATGATTATTCAAATTCGGGCCAGATTAAAAGTCAATCAGCAATTGGTCATTTTCCATGATGTGAGCTCAATGAGGTCTAAGATCTCCACCACACTTTCAAGCTAACAGGTTGTCTTGACACAGTTTCATGGGTGCCGGCAGAAGATATGAGATCCCTGTATCAGAAACAAAGGACTTTGTTACTTATGGTACAGTAGATAGTGTGAGCATTAGTGTGTTGACTCCCCTTGACCCTAGTCCCATGGGTATGGTCCAGATGGGCCTATATTTTGCCTACATAGGTAGTTGGTTGGAACTCTGTACTTAGGGAACCTAAATCTTACGTAATGAACAGTAGAAATTCTTGCCCTTTGCTCCTGAGGAAGACTATTTGCTATACAAGGTTATTTGCTCTACAAACATCCTTGAGAATGTGGTCCAGAGCAAAGAGTGATCAGTGCCTCGTTTGCAAGATTTGTCTTTGGGCGGTAGAGTGGAAGATGCTTTCAGAGCTATTCCCCCCTATAGAGGAGAAGGGTAACTATTTCTCCTCCAATTCCTTCCTTATGGTGTGAGAGCTGATCCAGGGGCATTCACTGTCTAGCACCTCCAGCCTCCCTTACACTGCCAGAGAAATCAATGGAGGCAGGAGTTGAGAGCTGCAGGTACTTATAGCGAGAACTGAGTATCATGTATGGACCAGGGTATACATGGACAGTGCCTGGGGACACTGATAGCATCTGTCACACTCCCCAGTTTTAGTCCTTCCTCCCCCCAACATTACCCGTGTTTACTTTGTTTCCTTTCAATCTGCAGTTGAGTTGCCAGGCCCGCTAGAAATATCCATAGGCCTTCAATGGCTGGTGATGATATTTTCAGTTAGATTTCCCTTCTGTCAATTTCTCTTAACCATATATTGCTGAAGAGTGTTATATGGTAGGCAGTGGAAAGGAGCAAAACAGAATTCAAAGAAGTCAATTGAGCTACTTATTAACATCTTTGGAAATACTGAGAGGAGAAGGTGGGAAGTAATTGCTCAAATTTGTGCTTTAAAATAACTGTGTCTTTTGTTCCTGATCTCTGTGACCCCAGCCTTGAAAAATCAAGAGTTGGTCCTCAATCAAAGAGTGTGTCAAGGATTATTTTAAGAACAAATTGAGGAAATGTAAGTGCAAGGCTTTCATCACCTTTTCACCACGATTAGATTTATTTGCTCCTGCGTTGACAGCCTCCTTCTCTTTCAAGCTCTCCAAATGCTTTAAAATCAAGGGTGAAAAATGAAACCTAGTTCCTGCTTTTAAGAAAATGAGAGAAGGCACATACCATGTTGACAGGTGCATTTCCTGGGAGCATAAAAGTATTGAGAATTTTTAGAAAAGAACAGTGTGACCCTGGCCATTGAGAAATCCACTAATTCAGGATCTGGGATAAATTTAAAATGCTGGTGAAGTGCATTGATATATTAGGGCTAGAGGTGGGGGAAGGGTTTGCCAAACAAATGAAAAGTACAAACAAGGGAAATATATAGTCTTCATAAGACTGAAGGCCTCCTAAAGTGCAAAACTAAATTGTAAAACCACTTGGTATTTGAATGCTTCTGTGAAACAATGAATGTTTTAATTGCTAATTTTTTTTATCTGTTATTAAAACTCTTAAAAATTCTCTAAGACATTCTGCTGTTTCCCTTCCTCAGGGCACTGTCATCCTTGTTGCCATGTGAACTTGAAATTAGGTTGAATTTTGTGAAAATGTTTCTCTACTTCAGACTTTTCCAAAACTTTCCACCCAATTAGGGAAAATTAATGAGGTTTATTGCACTTTGTGTTGATGCTTAGTCACCGGCAGACAGGCAGGCTCTGTGCCTCCTGAGGAAGTAGGCTTGAAAGGGAGGAGTTGTTTTCTTAACTTTCCTGGAGTTTAGGAAAACACTTTTCCGAAAAGATCGTTTCTTATTATCGTAAGCGTCCACTGCTTTCTGTTTGCCAGTTTGCTTTCTTCATGCTTTCCCGATGGGCTTGGGGTGTTCTACGTCATCCTTTATTCTCTTATGGTATTTAGACAATCATTACAATCATTACAGATTATGGAGAATGGTGTGAAGTGGGACTTGAGATTTCAATACAGCGTCTTCACTTGGGAGATGGAGAATGGAGATTGATAGAGGTAAAGAGGTTCAGCCCTGATCTTCCTGCTTATTTCAGTCAGATTGAGAACAGACACCCACGAATGCCTGATTTCTGGACAGGTGCTTTTCCCAGCAAGTCACATCACCTGGAAAGAGAGAGAAGAAGGGACGGAGAGATAGAGGGGAAGAGGGAGAGAATGAGGATTTGCATGAAGGTTAACTCAGCATTTGTTGTACTGTTCTGGAAACTTCCCTAGGTTTGAAATTTTTCAAGATGAAAAAGCCTAGAAAAATATGTCTTAGTCGTATTTTGAAAGTTTGATATAGTGCAGAAATGAAGCACTGTTAATGGCTGGGTGTTCCTATTGTCACCAGAAGCCGTGTTTGTCCAATAAAGCAGATGTTAACTTTCAATTAAATGCTATAGAGGAGCTAGATTTTTCTTTCGTGATGTGTTTTCTTTCTAAAAAATATTCTTATAATCTTTATTTGAGTCACAGATAATTATTCATGAATATTATGTATGTGATCTCTCCCCCTAATCATGGGATTTTGAGGCAGCAAAGTTGACATTATGCGTTTCATTCTGACCAGATAATAAGGATTTCTAAATTACCTTTTCTTGACAGATTCATGGCCTGAATGGAATTAAATAACTAAAGATTCAATACAGTTCTTAATGGGTATTTTACTTAATGTTGTGAAGACTAGCATACCAAACAATTGTGTACAGATTATAATTGCAATACAATCTAATTTCTATATTTTAATTTGCACTGCTAATTAAATTTCTATAAATATTTCTTGGCTTAAAAATGTTATCTAACGGGGCGCCTGGGTGGCTCAGTGGGTGAAAGCCTCTGCCTTCGGCTCAGGTCATGATCTCAGGGTCCTGGGACAGAGCCCCGCATCGGCTCTCTGCTCGGTGGGGAGCTTGCTTCCCCCTCTCTCTCTGCCTGCCTCTCTGCCTACTTGTGATCTCTCTCCTCTCTGTCAAATAAATAAATAAAATCTTAAAAAAAAAATGTTATCTAACATTCTCTTAATAGCTGATCTTCTGCTTTCCACCTTAATGTAACTATTAGTGCATTTTTAATAATTATTTTAAGATAAAATGTAAATTTTTAATATCAAATTAATCCTTACTTTTGCTAAAATGAATATTCATATATCCTTAAACTGATAGAATTTTAAAATGTAAAGCTTATAAGGAAATTTTATTCCTCCTACCTATATTTGAAAGTCAGTGTTCAGATACTGGATGCAAATGGCATAGTGGATTAGTCAGGGTTTTCCACCTTTGGATAAAAACCTCCTACTCCCAGTATCAAACAAATGTCCAACGGACCAAAAATCTAACCATAAAACCATTGTATTACTAAAGAATTTTAAACCCATATCTCTTTCTGTGTATTTATGAAAGTATATGTCTACATATGTATTCTTAGAAAAGAAGAGGAATTTGTAAACATGGTACAGCAGTCCGAAGTACAATAAGGGGGGGACGCCTGGGAGGCTCAGTCAGTTAAGGGTCTGCCTTTGGCTCAGGTCATAAGCCCAGGGTCCTGGGATTGAATCCCTCATCGGGCTCCCTGTTCACCAGGTAGCCTGCTAAAAAGAAACAGAATAAAGGGAAAGTGATGAATTTAACTACTTAAAAGTTGAAACCTTTTGCATGACAAACATACTATACATGAAACCAAAGACACATGGTGAGCTGGCAAAAGCATTTTCAAATATACAGAACAAGGTCAATTTCATTGCTATAGAAAATATTTACAAATCACCTTAAAATTAAAAACAGGGAATCCGCAGAAAGAAGAAATGGTAAAAGGCCGATAAACAACAACTACTTAACATTTTTCAATATTAGGAAACTCAAATTAAATCAGGATGCCAGTTTTTTTAATCTACCAGACGATCAAAGACAAAATCAAATTTGAAGTTGCCCAGTGTGGGTACTTGAACACACACTAGCCTGAGGGGAACACAATGGAGCATCATCTTTGCAGGTCGACGGCGAGGATTTCTTTAGGCGTTTAGCAATGCATTTAGTATCCGTTTTCAGCCAGGTCCAGAAAGAAGTACGTTGAAAGATGCCCATTACAGAATTGTTTTATGATAACAAGCAGATGAAACATCTGAGGTGTCCCCAGGTGGAAGGTTGTTCAAATAGAACATGTTAAATCAGACAATGAGGCAGATGATGTCATCTGCCTCCCAATCCAGCTAATGCTGTCCAGCGGAGTCCAGTGGGAGACAGCAGGTACAATGATTCCATAGGTGGAAGGATCCAAACACCTCTTTGGGGTGATTATTTTTGAGCCTCGTATGGGCACCTAGAGCAGAATGGGAGAAATATCCTATTTCTGTATCAGTCAGGTTTCCATTGTTGGAGCGGGAGTGACTATAGTTGTTAAAGCAGAAATCGAGGTAAGAGTTATTTCTTTTGTAACCCATGATATGTGTTCCTGAAAAACCTCGTGTTCTTTGAAATTAACAACGGAGCATACAGATTCAGTGCAGACCATTCAAAACCTGTATAATTTTGCATCCACAGCACCAGCACGTAAAATGATTAGGAGCCTCAGAGGGCTCTTGCACAGGCAACTGAGCATGGCCAGAGTTAGCCTCAGGGATGTTCAAAGTGAACAGAAACAGATGAGTGAAAATATTTGCTTTTGGCCTGAGAAAGTGCAGATGGAAGCTCTGAACCCAGGAGAGAGAGCAACCTATTCTGTGCAAAGTTTTGCCAGGCTGGGAGGTGCCTCTGGACATCAAGGGCACCTTTGTGTGGGCGATCGTGTTCATTTTTCGGAGCGGAGAGCGGAGAAGCATCCTGTAGCCGAGTTGAAGATTTTTCTTTCCCTGTTCTTTTTGCTGGGAGAAAATTGTATATGAATCAAGACAACTGTCATCTTACAGTGACATCATCCTCTGACTCCCAATCTTACACAAGCAATATATTTTGGAGTCTTAGAAAGATGCATTGTAGCAGAACAGACTACTATACAGGGACTGGGGGACCTACAGAATTTTGGGGCAGGTTGAAGGAGAGGGTGCTGGGCTGGCCACCCAGAGGCTCCGAGGACAAGTCGGGGGCACTGGCCCTCTAGAGGAGCCACTAATTCAGGCAGGAGGGGACTAGGAGCCCACCAGCAGAATAAGGAGTGGTGTGTCAAAATAGGTTGGACAGGTGATGAAGCAATTCTTTTTTTTTTTTTTTAAGATTTTATTTATTTATTTGACAGAGAGACACAGCGAACAGTGAGAGAGGGAACACAAGCAGGGGGAGTGGGAGAGGGAGAAGCAGGCCCCCCACTGAGCAAGGAGCCTGATGCGGGGCTCCATCCCAGGACCCTGGGATCATGACCTGAGTCGAAGGCAGCCGCTTAACACCTGAGCCACCCAGGCGCCCCTGATGAAGCAATTCTAACAAAGCGTTAACAATTTAGAATCTAGGTGGTGATATTTGGGCATTTGCTACATGGTACTTACAACTATTGTGTATGCTTGAAAAGATTCATAAGAGAGCAAAACGAAACATACAAAAAACCCAACACAGGCTTGTTACATGTAGCTTCACTCTGCAGCGACTACTGTTCTGACTGTCCCCTGGGGATACATGGGGCTGGTGACTGACACTAGAACGGCGAGTCTGGCTGTCCCACAGGAACACCTGGCCTGGCCACTGGGGAAGGGCCCGAGCTGCAAGGGATCCCCCTTCACTGCCCACCGCCCCACTTACCTTCTGCAACCTTCAAGTGCAGGAAGAGGGCCTCCACATCATCTCTGCTTGCCTCTCCTTTGCAAATCTTCCATGAGTACACCGAATTTGAGGAAGCTTAGTCTGACTCCTCGATTCAAGAAAATCTGATAAACATGATTCTTAGTTTCGTGTCTGCAGTTTAGGGACGAACATGAAAAATAGCTGTGATGGGATTCTCTATACTCACTGCAACCTTATACTCGTTTGGACTGTTTCTCTTTTTTTCCTTTTTTATGGTTTTTAAAATGGAGTATAATTTACATACATTAAAGTGCACAGTTTAATGAGGCTTGATAAATGTGTGTGCTTGCATAATCACTGGCCGGATCAGGGTACAGAACATTTCTGTGACATCGGAAAGTTCCTTCGTGCCATCCCTAGGGGCGCTGTTCTAATTTTCAGCCCTGTAACTGGTTTTGTCTTTTGTCTACCTCAGAGAAATGGGTGTGTATTTGTGGGGGGAAGGCCACTAAAATGATTTGTACAAGAATGTTGATAGCAACATTATTCATAATAGCCCCAAACTGGAAACCTCCTAAATGCCCCTCAGCAGGAAAATAATGAAACTATGATATTTGTACAATGCAATGCCACTCCTTAATAATACAATATAGATTAAGTTGAAATGTAATGTAAATGAATTTTATAAATATTAGAAGAGGTTTTAGTACATTTTAGTGCTGGGGACGACTTTCACTTCTGCTTTATGCATTTCAGTAGTGGTTAAGTTACAATAATTACACATTTATATTAAAAGTTTAACTATGACATACAGTAAGGCTGTGATTAAATGCTAGTAGCATTTATAGCAATACTATACTATTGTAAAATTAAGTATTTAATTATATTTATAATTCAACTACAAAATATGAGTTATTTATATTTTAAATGTAAAAGTAAAATAATAGATATACTACTTATTTGGAAGTAAAGGGGAATAAGAGCATGTCACTCCAAAATATGCCACTTTGGTATATTGATAATTTTTAGCTGAAGGCAATTGAGAAACAGCGGATATAGGAAGGCTCACCACACTTACTCTTTCTGCCCAAAAGCAGGACATCAATTTCCTGTGAAGGAGGTACCCTCTTGGTACGGGGAAGAAGAGAACACTTTTGCCAAGGGAGATGGGGAGTTGAGGGGAATTGATGACAAGATTAATTCTGCACAAACAAGCTTTACTAAAATAACCCTCTTTTTCCCATGAGTTTCATATATTTTCTAGTCACTTTCCCACAGTTAGCCACCCTTGAAAGCCAAACCCCTTTTCTTTGCTTGTTTGCTTTTCCACAAATTTATCATGTTTTGTTAAAATGGTATATAAACTCCCGAGTCTGATTTTTGTGCTTTTTCACTTTTTGCCTGTGAAGCCCTCTGTGTCACATAAAAAATATTAACATCACATAAACTTTGTGTGCTTCTCTTTTGTTAGTCTCTCCGCTGTTTAATTTGCATGTCGCTGTCAGATAAGAGAGTGGAGAAAAAGCTCTTGCTCCCTTACAGAAAAACCACAACTGAGTCAAAACTCCAGGTTTTGTCCTTTTAAGTGACTTTGAGAACTGGAACCGTATTCAGAGTAGGTAACTCATTTAGTCACCGAACAAGCTCAGATTTCATTTTCAGAATGCATAAAAATTGTCTTTTGATTCGACTTCATAACTGTATCCATTGGAGTGTATTTGGAGTAATAGGAAACTTATTAACAGTGGCTTAAACCATAAAAACACTTATTTACATTACAAAAACTCTGGAAGCAGCTGGTCCCAGGGTTCCATTTGATGGCTACCAATGATTTCAAGCCCCTTAACTTTTTTCTTTTTTATTCTAAAAAATGCCCCACCTTCCACTCAGGCTCACAAGATGGCCACCCCCGCGAAATCACTGAGTCCTCACATCGCTGACTGTGTTGCAACCGGAAGGAGGAGCTGGTACAAAGGGGCTTTCTCCTCTGTGTGTCTTATTTGTCGGGGAAGAAAATCTTTTGCAGAAATCCGGAACAGATTTCTTACATCTTTTTGGTCAGAACAAGGTCAAATGGCAACCACTAAACCAATCACTGGCTAAATCGATTGGGATTGCCACCATTCAGTCAGATGAGCTGCCTGAAGAAAACGAGGGTCTGTAGGCTGGGAAGTGACTGCCTCGGACATTTCCAGTGTTTATGGATATCAATAATTACAGGTTATTTCAATAACGTCCTGCCCCATCAATACTAAAGTGTAGACTTTTTCTCCTGAGGAAATTGCGGAGCAGAAAAAAAGATGAATTCTGGCTTAAGTCATACAAGCTCTGTGTCCTTGAGGAAGTGATTCCGGACAGTCAGTTTTTTAATCTGTAAAATGGGAATAATAATAATTGCGGACATGTAGAAATTGGTGAGGAATATTAGAAATAAGACGTGGAAAACCCTTGGCATAGTGTCTGGCGCATAGTCAGTGCTTAATAAATAATAGGTATTGTTATTCTCAGGGAGAGTCAGGCTTAAACCGTGCCTTGTATCAGTAAGTCGGTGTGCACCTTTCTGTGGTCATTCCCTCTGAAGAATTAGAGGTATGCATTTGAGTGCCTTAGGGAGGGTGATGGAAGCATATCAGTATTTAGGACAGAGCCAGCCCATAGCTGGTGCTCAACGAATTCTTTTTGGAGTCCAGTTGGGAACCATGTGACTATTCTTTTCTGCCTGTCTTGTTTATCTGCAGAGAACTGGTGAAGTTCTGGGCTTGCGGGTTGGGATCTGTGAGAAAATGCAGGCAAGGAATTCATGAGACATGCTCTAAAGCCCCAGGACGTTTTCATCACAAGATTTTAAACCTTAATTTTGGATTTTTGGACTCTCTCCTTGGTTATACCTTGGCTCTGAGGTCACTAAGCAGGCAAGTCCTTAGAAAATGTGCAAGGACTTGGACCTTTGCGATTTCATGCTGCGTGTGCCATCCGTTAGGGAAAGAGCCAATAACTGGGTGTCAGTCTGTGTCCCCAGCTTCTCAGGGTGCAGAATGTGTTTACCGCCCCCCACCCCCGGGCACATCGGAGCCCATACACCAAAGAAGTAACTCCTCACTTTCTGTAAACGAGCTAGATGAAGCCTCATAGAGGTTAAACAATTTTGCCAAAGTTATCTTTTTAGTACTTTATTCAGGATTGGAATTAGAAATCTGATCTGAGGCCCCCAAATATACTCAGGAGACAGTGGTTTGACCATTATGCACCAAAGACATCTTTCTTTTTTTTCTTTCAGGTTTCTATAAACTCATCATTTTGCTCTACTTGATAGCATCTAACTGAAGAATTAAAGCAAACCCCATCCATATCCCAGCAGTATCCAGGCTCCCAGTTTATGGATTATGGGGCAAAAGATTATCCTCAAGTCTTTTTCTTGGAACGGTAAAAGCAATCATTGGTGTGTATGGTATGGAGACCTTCTCAAATTAAGGGACTTCTGGAACCTTGAAAGTTAAAAAGCCAAAGGTGAATTCACTCTACCTTTCTGAATCAAATGTATATTTCTTTTCATGATTAGTAAATGGGAGAGAGATTAAACCAGGGTTTTGGGTTTTGTTTTGTTTTTATTTCCTCTAAAATCCTCTAAGACGTTGAAATTACTTTCTCTCAATCCCTGAGCTTTGAGATGAGATTTTTTAAATCTCATATTTTCTTTTCTTTATGTTCAGTTAGCCAGCATATAGTAATCACTAATTTTTGATGTAGTGTTCAACGATTCATTAGATTTTTTTTTAAGTTTAAAAGTGGATGGGCGAGACCTTGGGCTAGATGGGAGACTGAGGAAATAAGTAGGAGAAGGGGCTCTGGAGTTTGGGGTTTAACTCAGGGCCTCGCTCTCGAGGGGGTGCCTTAGCTGGCCTGCAGCCCAAATGTTGCCAGGCTAGGCTGGGGAAGATTCTATGAGAGGCGCTGAGTGAGGGTCCCAGGCCTGAGCTGGATGGAGTCCAGTAGGTGGGGTCCAATAGAGGACGGCGTGGTGACTCTAGAAAAGGCTCTGGGTAACCTGGAGGGACATCCCACCCCTGACTTCCCAAGTACCCACTCCCAAAAGGCTTCTAAGATTCAGGTCCAAACACACCCCTATATTCTCCAAAGGCTGCTCCTTCTTTTTTGGTGGAGTCAGTAGATCATATGCAAGGCGCAATGCCCCATGAACTGCTTAGAGTATCCTCCTCAACTAGTAGCGGTCTGTCCCTACTGTGAGTCCTGGAGCATCCATCTGGTGCAGCTGAATATGCAGTCTGAAGGCTGTAGGTGCAGTCTGTTCACTTTGGATCCCCTGGGCCGCTGCTCAAGGCCTGCACACAGCACGCTCCTGGCACTCATTGAACAGCTGCAGGAAAGATGGCGGCCTCCGCGGTCTCCACCCCTTCCTGCGCTGCTGAAATCTTACCTAATGGGTACTGCACATTGCTACACCCTAGGTCAATCATTTTGGATCGCCTTCCTCCCCTTCTCCTCTCTCGGCTTTAACCTATGGAACATGAACCAAATTAGCAGTTTTATTCAGCGTTCTGCAGTCAGAGACAGATCCCCGTTTTTTCCTTCTTTATTGAAGACACTGACCCACAGGTGGGTCACATCTGGATACCTGAGACCCAGGATCTGCAGCATCCCTACCGGAGGGCCCTGCGTGGGTGGGTTTTCTAGGTGGGATCAAAGTCTTCCAGAGAGTTGGGTCCTTCTGTCACTCCCCGAGGCTGTCATGAAAAGGGACAAGAAAATCCTCCCGGCAGGGCCCTGCACAGTAACTACACTGAACAGAGTGCCTGATCGTCTAGGGAGAGTAGAATCCGCCATTGTAATTGTTCAAAATAACAGTTCTGATCAATGCTTGCTGAGAGGAAGAGAAGATGCCCTTGATTCTGGTGCCCATGGCTGCAGGCCAGGGTACATGGTTTGGGGAGGCAGCCCAGGCGGCATTTCAGCTGCAGCCCTCTAGATAACACATAGATACCTGGACAGGATCCTGGAGTTCCTGCTAATCAGCTCTCCCCTCCTCTCCATGCCCCCCCCCCCCCCACTCTGTGTGGCCTTCTGTAGCGTCCTTGACTCTCCCTCATCAAACTGCACTGCGAATGTCTGTTTCTGGGCCCATTTACCCCAGCAGGACAGCGTATGTGCCCTCCAGCATCCCTGTGCCATACTGCTTATGAGCCAGGTGAAGCTGGAACTGCATCACACGTGTTAGCTCATTTTATCTCCACGAGGACCCACTGAGCTAGGGATCACTACAGTTCCCATTGGATATTTGAGGGCAAAGGCTCTGGATTCCCCCTTCTAACCCCAGAACCCAGGACAGCGTGGGGCTCAGAGTAGTTCTCGGGGTGTGGCATTGAAGGAATGGATGAGCTGGGTAGCTGGCTGTTTAGAGAAAGGAATAACTCTCGTCCACCCAGCAGTCTCGGGCTTTCTTCCCTCTGCCACCAATCCTCTGTCTTATGCTCCTGTTTTCCCAATCCCTCCTCCACCACCTCAAAGACAAAGATTTAAGCCAGCTGAAGTAAAGTATTCATTAAAAAACAAAGTCTCTTAATTGGCTAAAATTACATTTTTCTGTTTGCTTTCTGCGGTTTGGTACAAGAATGAGATTGGTGTTACCGTCTGTTTGGAAAATGCCCTTTGAGAACAGGGACAGTTAATGACTGTTTCCCACTGAGTCCAACAGCCGGTGCCAAGTACCCTGCGGGCACAGAGAAAATATTAATTGATGTTGATTTCCTTACTTATCATTTAAATATGCTAAATGGCCCCTGAGAAGCTTCCCACGAGTTAATATGTTACCCCAAATATCTGACTTATCCAGGGAGTACTTTAATCACTGGGAGTTCAGTGTCTCTGTTCGTGATGGCTCTTCATTTTGTAAATTTGATGAATTTATATACGAAGAAGTGGAAAAAGGCTTAGTTATAAAATGACAGAAAATAATGGCTTATTCTAAGTACGAGCCAACTTGAATATTCAGTATTCAACAGGCATGCATGAATCCACATGGGTTTGAAAATTTAATGACATCTCTTTTTACCGATGCTATTATCATTAAGAATTATTTACAAGTTAAAATATGACAAGCTTCATTGTTTTTCTTATTTCCCTACTTCGGGAGCACCTCAGTGTAAGCCTAAAAAATTAGACTATTTGGCATGTTTGACACTTTAGTGATTGGGAAATAATTCTATTTCAAAACCAAGTGACAGAAACTTATTTATTTTAAAATAAGGAACAATTTAGAGTTATCTGTGATGTATATGGTTGAGAGATTCCAGAATGTATAAGGCAGATGAGTATTTAAAGTGATATAAATACGATTTCTGTTGTCATTACTTTTGTGAATTAAGGTCTGAGAATTTCTGTGAATTTCTTACAAGCCACCAACAACCACAAAAGATGATTTTCCTGTGCTGATTTTGCTAATACTTTGTCAGGTGATTAGCACTGAGGGCTTGTGAAATCTGGGCCATGTGGGGTTTATGATCACAGAGGACAGACAATTCAGCAAAAGGACTTTGATGCTGTTGTTAGAGTGTATTGACAATGAGCAGTAAAATAAGATAGATCACAGGGTCACCATCCATCTCTTGAGCCCTTGAGCTGGATATGTCTTGAAATTTGGAGGTTTTCAGTTTAGGGAAGCTAATTTAATATGCATAGAATAGATTGTGGAACAGCCCTGACAGGGTATACAGCATTACTCCATAATCTAAACGGTTAATACATCTTTAAAGATTTACTTATTTTGAGAGAGAGAGAGAGGAGGGAGAGAGAGGATCTCAAGCAGACTCCCCACTGAGGCGGGGCTTGATCTCAGGACCCTGAGATCATGACTTGAGTTGAAATCAAAGGCAGACACTTAACCAGCTGAGCCCCCAGGCGCCCCTGTTACTACATCTTTAATCAAATATATCAATATTCCCATAGCCACATGTCACTTCAGGACAGGTTTTACCCCAAATGAGTTAGTGTAAAAGTTTCAATTTCCAGAAATTTTTGGATCTTGAAATTGTCATAAGAGATTGTTGAATGTGCATAATTCAAGTCCAAAATGTTCATGTTACCAGCAGAAACTGTGAAGGAGAGTCAGATCAGATAACCACTGCATGTTTGATAAAATGCCACACAATTCTGTCCCGGGAAGGATTTTGTATTTTTAGAAGCCACTTGCTGAAATTATTTGCAGTCTCTATCCAGAATAAACAGTCAGCCTCCCCTTTTTGTTTTGGAACATGTTCTTAATTATATTAAATTTTAATTTGTGTTTGAATAAGTAAGAAACTGGTAGAAATTTTAAAAATCTGTAAACAGAGCAAACCTTTCGTGTTTTCCTTTAGACCTTAGGTGTAGATGTAAGTTACTCAGTGTAGATATGTCTTTGGTAATGTAAAATTATAGTAAGTATTTCTCTTTGTATTTTACTTTCTTTATAGCTTCGTTTAAAAGAACGTGGCATTCCACTGCTATCTGAGAGGGAGGATGCAAAAATACAGACAATACAACAAAAATGAACTATCCTGTCACATGGCTTAAACACAGCTGTTAATATTAGACAAAATAATTGTCAAGATCCTGATCAGCTACACTTTAATAGCATCAAAATAAATACAATTTCGGTAATGTACGTATTTTAACAGATGACTGTGGGACCTAAAGCAAGTCACTTAACCCCATGAGGACTTGACTTTCTCATCTATAAATTAGACGTTTTCTGAAATGTCTAAGCCACTGATTAAGCGATCAAGATATATTTTTGTTATATAGGTAGTGTTGCTGGTGACAATGAACATGCTTAACTTGAGGAAATAGAGTATTAAGATTTATCGATGATAATATTATTTGTAAATTTAAAAAAAATCCAAGGATTTGATTTCTATTGGAGCTAAGCTAATAAGTTTGTATTTTGGAGTCTTTGGGTCCATGTCAATTTGTCCATACATCATTTTGTGGGTGTTTTTGTCATCCTTAGCTACAGAGCTGATTGTGATTGAAGTGATGACAGCAAAATGACAGTTGAGAGGATGTGAAATGAGATATAATGCTCTTCAACGAGGGAGGTCATGTCATGCTCTCAAATGTTAAAGATTTTTTTTTTTTTTTGGTCAACAAATATGGTATCTTTGGGCTTACATTGAAATTTTAAAAATCCAACCAAGGAATCCTACAGAGTGACATTTGTATAAATATGTGAATGACATCTTTCATAAGCAGGCAAAGAGAACTCCATGAACTAGAACCTATGAACTAAATTCATGTCAAATTAATAGAACTATGTAACTGTTAAATGCCTGAATTTTGAGGAGAACCTGGAGAAGTCTTGCCTATTTCTTTTTTTTCCCCTTTGATTTTATGTCTTGTTCAGAGCTATAGTTTAACTGTCCTTTCCTTGTGGTCACTGGAGAAAGACCCTCTGCTCCATTCTAAAGTTGCTTTGATAGGCCTTTTGCATGAGATGCTTTGCCACTTTGTCTGCTTGGCCTTGAGATGAAGTACTGCCCTGGAGCATATTGTCCCCATTCCTGTCCTCACAAAGTTTTACTTAGTGATGATGGCCACCCTGCTAGTGATGAAGGACCTCCACCTTCTTCCTCACATTTTGGTTGCATAGGGGAAATGGAGGAGACACCAATTTGAAATGGAAGAACAGTGCTTGCCAAGGCCAAACAGGGCAAGGGCCAACTTGGTGGTTTTTCTAGAACTTTCTATCTTTATGGGTACCCTTATTTCTCATAAGATATTTATGGAACAGCCTTTCTTCTACTGTGGTGATAGACTCTGATGTTAAAGAAGTGAAGGTATTTGCCCTCATGTGGCTTGAAGTCTACTCTAAAGAGAAAAGCATGGAACAGATAAATAGATACATAACCTGATAGATAAAATTTATATAAAATAAGCAATTAGATACAAGAGATGACTTGATAGACAAAAAGTTAAGCATAATTATGATGTGTGTTTTGAAGAAAGAGTGCAGATGTAAAAAGCCTTCCTCAAGTAGAAACACTGAACCCAAGATGAGAACCAAGGTCTAGTTGCTCATGGGATTTTGGAAGCATGGGAGGGGAGTCCTCCCCCTCAATGAACTCTGATCCAGGAAGCACTCCACTTCAGGAATCACATTAACTTTCCTTAGCACTCATCGGGTTCTCTCTGGGAAATTTCTTGAGCAAAACTTATTGAGCAAGATTACCCAGATATTTTGCCAAGGTCCTTCTTTCGTTGCTTTAACTGCTGACTTGAGAGTTATTTGTTCTTGTTTCTGAGGAGTATAAGATGTTTAGTTTCAGAAGAATTAAATGAGACTGAACCTCTAGGTCCTTGGTCACATCTTTCCATGTTAAGTTTTCTCCACTGGAAGATTCTCTGTCATAAAGAATTAATTGTCTTAGACCAAGGGATATTGGGGTTGAGTTGGAAGGGACTACTGGAAGGTGGCTATCTGAAACATGGTTCTGGTGGTTTGGACATCGCTTGCTTCTGTGTATACTTTTGTGAAATTTCTTGGAAAAACACTTGAGAACCAAAAAGATTTGTAAGTTAAGATCCTTAACAAATCTGGCGGTTCTGGTTCCTCAATTATTATGTGAAATAAAGGAAAAAAACAAAACAAAACAAAACTTTGGACTGGTGTTGTGGGGAGATCTGAGTTGTTTTCACCATTCTGCCATGGATTGCCCTTGAAATCCTGTGAATCATGTTATTGCCTTGGAGGAGATAATTCCAAATTTACGTATAAAATGCGATGTGATGACCACTGGGTATTATATGCAACTGATAAATTATTGAACACTACATCTGAAACTAATGATGTAATATATGTTGGCTAATTGAATTTAAATAAGAAATTTAAAAATATATGAAGCTGGTAGATCAGATAGCCTCCAGGACAACTTACAACTCTTGCATTCTAAGATTCTGGTAAATATCTTGAAAAATTTTAAGAGCAGGAGATACTTGGAGCTCAAAAGTGTCCACTGAAGCCATTGGAAAACCTACTATTTCTGTTCATTATTTTATCCTACCCTGAAGTCTGAAGTACCCTGCAAGGATTTCCCATTATACACCCAACTCATTTCAGATGTTTCTCTTCACCGCTGCCATTTGCAATGGCATTAGACATTTTATTTTCATAGAAGAGGTCAGAAATACTTCTAAATTTGAAACTTCACTTCAACTGGGAAGCTTATAGGAAAAGCAATTTATTTATTTAATTTTTAAAAATTTATTTAATGCAATAAAAAATTATTTGGGAGACTACAAACTTTCGTTTGATAAAGAATGGCAAACTTTTACCACATAAAATGAATAAAGAATGATAATGGGAAGAATTAGACAAATTTTTATCTTATCTGCAAAATCAGGATTTCTTCTGAAAATTCAAGAGCTGCAGCTTCGTCCTTGAAGCTGAGCAATATTCCCCAAAAGCCTTTGTTTGCCCTAATATTCCATAATGTTATGCTTTTACAGTCAATAAGCCATTAGTAATCAAGAGATGTATAATTTATTAATTACACTCCACATTAATATTTAATCTTTTTGGTTGCTGAGCATATTTCTAAATCTACTTTTTAATTACATTTTAGGGATATAAATCTTCCAGGCAACCATTAGAAAAGTAATTTTTCTGCACATTATGATGCCAATTACTTTAAAGCAGCTGGTTGGGAACCCTAGTGATGATACTTGGTAAAGTGGCAATCTTGGTGCATGGGTAATCTTCACTCATTTGAAAGCTAACTGAATAGTAGTGGGAAGGGAGTGTTACATAGAATTTACAAAGACATAGGATAGCCAGAGGGAGAAAAAGAAAGAAACAACATATATCTGAGAAGGTGCCATCCACAGTGGCCTCCTTAAACAGGCATTACCGATGGTGACCCTTTTCTGAGTTCTATGCAGATCTTGGGTTTTGGGTCTGATACTTACTGTTCTCTGAAATAAGCAGGGCTTTTTCTGTTGTGACTCTTGTCCAAGTAATGGCATTTTTAGAGCCATTAACAGAACTTCCTTGCTCTTTTTTCCCCCTAATACTGATGTCGGATGCCAGTGAAAATGATTTTATCTTCTTGAAACCCTGATGAGCTGCTTACTAACATTGCTTTGATTTTTTTTTTCTATCCAATGCTTGTACTTTGGAAAACTTGAGTTCCAAATATTTTGTTCATTTAAGTTTCTTCTGCCTTCCTGATATTTTATATTATTTTTTGGTTACCTCTGTGCTGGGACAATTTTTAGAAATGAGCTCTGAGTTGTTTCAAATACTCAAGCTTTGGTGGTGGTGATAGTGGTCTCAGCAGGAGGCAGATTGAGGCATTGAATTATATTTGGGGAAAAAGTATCTGTTTATTTATAAAAGGTCATCATCTCTGAAAACTCTGCCTTTTCAAAATCACCCTCCATGGAAGGAGACGTTGATCTATTGAGTCTAAGGCTTCCGTCATATAAATCATTCCTTATGTTGGACAAGCTGTTGTTTTGAAAAGACCATTGGTAAAATGCCCATGGGTCACCTGGGAGAAGTAGGTCCATGCCCCACTGTCCTCCTCTTAGTTTTTTGGATGGCTTAATAATGCAGTTCAGCTCCTGCAGTCTTCTGAACTTCTGTTTTCACAAATTCTCACTATTGCAATTCTTTAAAAAAAAAAAAAAATCTCTTCATTTACTTAGGGACATAATTATTTTCTTCATTTATTTTCTTCATTTTTAATTCAAATTCCATTAATTTATGTCTTCATTTAAAAGTATGAAGTATATCACATATACAAGAATGCATAAAAATTAAATATACTGCAAGTAATTTAAAAAATGTTCTCGTTTCCCCCTACTAGTTTGTAAACATCACGAAACCAAGGATCATCTCATGTTCATTGCTGAATCTCTGGGGTTTGACAGTGCCTGGTACATAGTAGGCCTTCCAAAAATATTTTTAAATAAACCACTCAATGAATGGAGGTGTGTTTTTTATTTACAAAATGAGGAGTCTTTGGAAATTTCTTGTAAAGAAAATTTGGAGGGAAGACAGCACCTAGTTACCTCCCAAGGAATATATTAAGGAAATTTGAAAATGAGGATGACATTTCTTTATCCTCATATGAGGTTTAGAAACTGTTTTTGTTTTGTTTTATGTCTTCTTTTCTTATTGGGAAAATAAAATGGCCTGAGTTATAAAGTAAATTTCTTTTCTCTCTTCCTTCCTCCCTCCCTTCCTTCCTTTCTTCCTTTCTTTTTCCCCCCAGCTTCCTATTTAGGTAAGGTAATTTTTGTTGAAATTGGAACTTATAACTCCTTTCTCAGTCTGGAATGCATAACATTCCAAGTACCCTGGGGAGCTTTTCCTTTCTACGAAAGTCAATTTTAGTTTTTAATAACCAAAAAGTGATAGCCTAAAAATACCGTTGATAAGCCCAAGTATAGTGTGTACATTTGCCAACTCCTGCCTTTTAATGTGTGGGGGTGATTCATGGACAACTTTGTGTACTTAAGAGTCTTCTGGCCAAACGGTCAACAACATTTGAGCAGTAACTATGAAGTATCTCTAGGGGAGTAATATCTGAGATGATACATGAGCGACTATGTTTAAAAGGATTTTTAAATTGGTGCAGTGGTCCATACAAAATAGTCCTTTTTGGTTTTAGAAATTTCCATCATAGAACACGCGTTAATAGTTACTTGTACTGACCTCCTTTCTAAGGCACTGACTCACTCCCGGTCAGGCCAATGGGTCATTGAGGGGAGGGCTGCAAGGGAGATAGACCACAGTAGCAGGTCTTGGGTTCTAAGCTGCTCTCGGGGAAGAATTAAAATTGAGAAAGAAAGATGAGAAAAAGAAGTAGCAGAAGTAAAAAAAAAAAAAAAAAAAAGTGGTCATGATCTCTGTGAGACAGGAGGGTAAAAAAAAAAAAAAGATGACAAATATAAAGGGAAAACGAAGCAGCATTTGACAATTTCTCTTGACAGGCCATTTCTCACTGCATGCACATATCTTAAGAGATGGAGACAACTTTAAAAATCCTTTCTTGGAGGGATGCATGGGTGGCTCAGTCGGTTAGGCGTCTGCCTTCAGCTGAGGTCATGATCCCGGGGTCCTGAGATCAAGTCCCGCATCGGGCTCCTTGCTC
The DNA here is from genome assembly GCA_028534135.1 of Potos flavus. Classification (NCBI taxonomy): domain Eukaryota; kingdom Metazoa; phylum Chordata; class Mammalia; order Carnivora; family Procyonidae; genus Potos; species Potos flavus. The sequence goes on along the minus strand of CM052898.1, from coordinate 184,759,230 downwards.
AGTGGGGCACCTGCTTCTCGTTCTGTCTGTGCTCCCCCTGCTTGTGTGCTCTCTCTCTCTGACAAATAAATAAATAAAGTCTTTTAAAAAAAGTTTTAAAAATAAATAAAATTCCTTTCTTGGAGAATGATGCCTTCAGGTGCGTGAAAGCTTATATTCCCATCCCCATCTGGCGGGGTCAGGAGGAACAGTGGTCAGACCTCACACTCTTGTCTTGCAGCAACGAAGTTCCAAATCCGAACACAGTTTGGAATATGATGTGTTATTTCATTAAGAAAAAGGGTGTGTGCGCTCTGTAGCAATGGTCAGCTTCCCTGAGATGGCCCTTTAGTATTTTGAGGGAATTCAGTGTTTGTGGCTGAACGCTTTATATTCATGCAACTTTGTATAAGTGGATGCACAAAATGCTGAGTGACCCTGGCTCGGTGTCCATTCTATTTCCACCACTGCCACTCCTGCAGAAACGTCTGCTATTGCTTTCCTTTCTCTCTGGAAGAAACTTTTTCTCCCTCTCTCTACTCTCTCCATTTCTTCTCTTTCTGTTTCCTCCTGTCTTCTTTCCCCAAATCATAAGGATGCTGATGTTCTCCCTTCTTTGCTTTTAGTTCGATTCATTGTCTCAAGCCCTTATTTTGCGAGGAGACGACTGGTCATGAGCAGATAAGGAATGCCAGCAGCGGTCATGTATCTACCAGTGGACCCACACAGGTGAGAGCCAGTTTTTGCCCCCGAAAGGATTTCCCCCTGATTGGTGACGTGTCTGTGGGGAACATCCAACACTCCCTCTGCAATCTCAGTGTCTGTTCCTGATCTTCTCCATGGCTGTTGGAAATTAAGCATTCGTGTGAATTTAGCTTGGTGAGTTCCAATGTAATTTTGAATGGCAAGAGCAAGGGGAAGGGTAATTAACTAAAGATTTTAAGGTTTAAGATGATTGAAGGACAGAATTCTCTGTACTCCTGCAGTGACTCATACTGAGAATGGGCTATTCCGAGAGTAACAATTGATAAAACAGGCACTGAACACAGATACTACGTATCTATCATATGGAGTGCCTACTATATCCTAGAAACTTGTCCTTATTTCTATCCTAATGACTGCTGTACTAGTGGGTGTTTTCTCAGTTTGGGGTGGAAATCTTGGATCAGAGAGGTTCCGTAATAATCCCAGGATTGCCGGGGTATGAATCGGTGCAGTGTGGATTCATATCCCAGTTCTCCCCACCGGGTCCTCTTTGTTGTACATTATGGTGACCCTGGAGAATGTCAAAGATGGCCACCCCACCATTTGAATGACGCTAGATATTCAAAGACACATTAAGGAATCTCAAATGCAAAGTCAGTCCTCTTCTTCTTTCACTTCTTATTATTTGAACTTAATTCTTAGTGTTGGTCCTTCATAAAGTTAGGTTTAATTCTCTCAAAGCCCAAAATCATTGGACCTCTTTATTTTTCTGTTTTTATAGAAAAATCTTTGTATCCAGTGTTCCTGAGCAAAGGACAATAGGAAGAGTGTAATGGTAAGAACATGGGTTCTGAAGCCAAACCACTGAAATTCCTAATTCCAATTCTGCTGCTATTGCTGTCACTCTAGGGCAAATGACTTACCGATCCTGTGCCTCAGTTTCCTCTTTGTATAATAGGCATTCGAATATCTTACAGGTTATTGAGAGAATCAAGTGAGAATATATATATTCTGTATATTATGTACACTGTCCAGTGTACATAAATGTAGAAAGCATGGTGTTGGCTCTTCTTGTTTATGTTTTCTTTGTATCAATTGAGATTTCAAAATATATAATGTAACAGCAGGACAAAATAATGGTTGCTGAATTCCACTCAATAGAAATTAAGCCATATTAGCTTTCATGGAGATTCAAAAAGGTACTCAGTTTTTCACGAATCAGCTAATTGATCAAACTGCAACGAAATAAGGAACTCAGTCTACATCGATTTTTTGTGCAGTAAGGTTGTGTAATTTGGAACTTTGAGAAGTGAGGTTTGAGCCCCCTTAACATGCGGTTAGGGAAAGACTATACAGACAACACCAACGCCAAAGTTTGCAAAAACCAGATCAAATGTCAATTCCAAGGGAGAGCAATTCGGTCCTATTGTTAACTTCTCATTAGATTGCTTTGAGCTAATGTTTAGTGTTAATGCCTGCCAAATTCCAAACAGGGAAAAACATAGGTACTTATCTTTCATATTATATATGACTAAAATTAAAGTTGATTTGTCCATTAAGCAGTGCAGTAACAGGTCTTCTGACTTTTCATAAGGCATTAAAGGAATGATGCATATCAAGAAGACATTCTATTTCAAAAGAACACTAATCAATGCTGAGAACATTTGCTATAAATTATTCACATTTGTTATAAACTACTTCATCCCTTTAAAAATTAACGGTACGCAACCTATAATCTGGGAACAAAAGTAAGGCTGCCTCACCTTGAAAAGCTTGACTATGAAGGGCTGCTTATAATAAGAGAGCAAATAGATACTGAGACTTGAGTTCAGTGTATTAAGAGAAATAAATCACTGAGCAGCCTTACATCTGATAAAACATGATCCCTGCTCCTTGTTGTGTGTTCTTTCACCACACATTAATATTTTATGCAACCATTTCAAAATAAAGTCATAATGTGAGTCATAAATCACGGGACAGTGGTAATAAACCACTTTGGTTTATATTAGCTGTATACGGACGATACTTAAGTATTTCTACCATTAGCATGGACTATTTGAGCTTTCTCTGTACCACACTTGCTCTATTTCTTCCATTTTAAGTGGTGGGAATGTGGAAAACAATGCTAACTCCATTCATTAGTGATAAAACAGTGCTATTTGTTCTCCTAATTGATTTCGTTTCAACTTGGACCTGTGAAAATGATAGCACAGTTGAAAATGACAATATTATTGACTTTGTTTTATCAAAGAACATGCCTTCCCAGTGAATCCTGCTGATGGGGTCAAAGGGCATCATATGGAAATAAAACATTGAAAGAAAAAAGTGGAACAATGAGTTGAAGATTGGGATGATTGACTGTATAATATGGTTTATACTCGTTCGTGAATGACTTATTCTTTATATAAATCCCCCCAAACAAGGCTATTCTAATGTATCATCTTGTTGCTATTATTATTATTAATTTTCTTTTAGTTTCATTCCAGAAAAATCTGCTTTACCCTATCGCTTGAGTATTCTTGAAACTGTCAGTACTAATCTCTGAAGAGGTTGGATAAGGTTATATCTGAAAAAAGTATGTGTATGTATACTCTAGATGTGAGTATATATATTGTGGATCTGAATACAAAGCCCATGAGTTAAAGTATCCTGAACTCATAAAAACAGAGCTCCCACCCATTAGATAAACTGACCAAGACATAAGACACACACATGTATTAAATCCTAGGAAATACTTGAAGGCGATGCTGCTGGTTTTTTTTTTTTTTTTTTTGATAAACCTTACTTCATAATCTCTTAGGATGAGGACACTGTTTATAGGTCAGCAGTTGGGTTAGTCCATGAGGTTATGGCCCCTGACTCAGACATAAGTGTGAGGTTAACATGGAATGCCCTCGACGAGTGCTCATGGTTTCTTTCCGATGCCAGTTATGTGAAAGGACTGACCCACCCCTTCTCATCATTAGAAAAAGGAAATGGGCATAGTCATTGGATAGGGGTGTGGTTGATGAGGATATAAGCAGGAGGTACACAAAAGTACACTGAAAATTCAAACATTAAACACTACGAGTAGACATGTATTGATTTTTTATTCATCAAAAATTTCTTGATTTGAAAAAAAGTTTATCGATCATGGGTCGACCACTCAAACCCTTGGGGGTTGCACAGATTATGTATTTGAGATACCTGAGCTGGGCTCTCGAAATCCTGAAAAATGCATGTTGTATCTGAAGGGTATATAGTGACTGTTTCGTCACCATGTAGGAATGTGGTCCCTGCTATAAGGACATCATCAGATTTCTATGTATTGGCAACCAAATCAGTTTAAAAAACAAACCAGCCTGTGTGGGCTAAACAGAATGGATTTGCCAGACTAATATGCCAGTTCCCAGGCTGAGACAGAGCTCGACTCTAAGTGTCTATGTTGTTCATGAAAAGACTGTATAGTGTGCTTCAGGTTTTCTAAATTAGTCTTTTGGAAGTACTCAGATGCTTGTCCTTAGCTGCGATCTCCAGGCAGCCCTAGATTTTTGTTGAGCATATTTTTTCTTAAAGGACAATCGAGTAGCTGGTGACACCGATGTTTGGATTTTCAGAGAAGGACCACTTAAGAAGTGTGTATACCTGGCATCTCGTGAAGGCTAAGGTAATACTGGAAGAGGGGAAGGTAAAGCCTAGCTAAGCATTTCTGTATCTCAGAAGCAGGAAAGGGTTATTACTGCGCCGTCCACTTTAGCGCATGCGGTATGCTTTTATGGAGGACAGGAGATTGCCGAATAGCGGGTCACCGTGGGCAAGGAGAAAGCTGAGCTTTGACCTCAGAAAGGAATTTGGTCTTGATTTCAAGGAGCATTTAAGACAATAATCCAACACTTTGGAGTACCTAAATGGATGGTGGAAACTACGAGAAAACCACAGGTAGTGTTCGGTCAAACAGCAAGTGGTGGGAGGTGTGTGGAGGTGAGCAAGCAGAGGGAGAGGGACTGGGAAGCCGGTGGAAGGGCACACAAGTGCTCCAGAACTGCAATATTTATAACTATGTGAGACCAGCGAGAGGAGGAGGGGGACAACGGAGGGAAGGTTGCGGCCAGAGGAGAGCATGTTGAAAGATGCATGCGGGCCAAGACTTGGGAGGATGTCCATATTGCCTCCAGGTAACACCTTCGTTCTTCGGAAGCCAGGTCTCAGAGGCTCAGCCCACTTCCGGAGAGGGAACTGTCTTCCCCATATTACCCATTTTCTATGTACTTAGTAGCTGCTACCCATTTCGTCTCATTGCTGGAGCCCTTGGGTCTGTTAGCTCCGCCGGACAAACCTAGAAAATTCCTCAGGCAAGTCTGTTGCCTTCCAGGCTGCTCGGAGTCTGGATGGTAGAGGGCTTACTGCAGTTTGGGGTGGGTGCCATCTCTACCTTCGGAAAGGCTGCCCCTTGCCGGGGCCCCTGCAACCCCATGGCAGGCAGAGGCCGGGCTGAATCCAGGTAGGCTGTGAGTGTGTCTGTATGTCAGGCTCTTATCACTCAGCATTGCTGGTGTCACCCCCCTCCCCCAGTCTTGGCTGTGCAGGTCACAGCTAATTGCTCATTGGCCTGCTTCAGGCAGGACCCAGTTCTGGTCCCGCCCTGCCATTCATTTTCTTATTGTTTCTCTCTGAAATAAACTGGGATAGAATTTCATGTCATAACAGGTACATGGAAGGTTTCCCACTTCTTTTGAAATGAAGCAATCACCAATCAATTGCTGGCTCTCTTTCCCCCCTGCAAATGTGAGTTATCTTGGTTATTTCCCATTGGAAACTTGACTTGTAGTGGTTTAATTTCTAGAAAAGTGTCCTCCATTTTTAGAAATATAACTAATCCCAGAATTGATGAACATTTCCAAAAGTATTTTCCATAATCATCTCCTCAGTAAACAATTGCTTTTTTTCTTGGATTTAAATAGTAGTGAACTGAAGCATTCATGTCCTAGTGAGCGTAATTTTTTCTAAGTCCCCTTTCATGGACAAAATGATACAACCTCTTTAGTGTGGGTTTAACTAATGAAGAATTGGGAAAGTTGTCAATAAATTTTCACCCAGTGAAGTGCAAACACCATGCTGGTGTATTTAGCTACCGAAAGGCAATTAAAAAAATAAAAACAAGAAAAAAGCTGCATGGAAATCCTGGAATGTCTAGAGTCACATAATGTCCTTTCTTTTTTTACTTCAATGTAACGTCTCTTTTTGTTTGTTTTAGTTATGGGTGTGCCCATAATAGTGTTATTAGCAACCTTTAATTTAGAGCCTGAACGCAAGTCCTTTCCCCCAAGTTATTATAGGGAGAGGTCAAGGTCAAGGTCAAACGCGGGACCTTTGTCTCTGTTTCAAAGATGGAAAACTAAGGTCACTTTTTACATAATATATATCTCACAAAATTATGAAATACACTGCAATTATTTATTTATTAGATTAGGTAGGTCCTGGAACCATTAACAAAGTTCTTTTAAGATGTAAACAGTAGTGAGGTATTGATTAAATCAGCCGTGAGTGCATGTTGGCTCCACGAAAAGTCCCGAAGCAGTTTCCGTAGTGTAGTGGTTATCACGTTCGCCTGGCAGAAAAAGTCCCGAAGCTTCCTATAACTTGGATCAGCACAGTCCAATTCCTTTTCATCCTCACCTCGTTTTAAAACTGTTTAAGCCACGTTACCACTTAATTGCTAACTCATCTGTAGCAGGAAACAATTATTCTGAATAAGCCCACGTACTGCTCTGGTTTTGCAGCAGATTATTTAAAAACAATATTTCCTCAAGATAACAATTTTGATAATGATGCAGGAAGGAAATATATTTGCAATTAAGCGAACATGCTTTAGCACAACAAGCAATAAAAAGCTTAACACTGAGCCTTTGTGAATTAAACGCCGGAACAACATTGGACAAAAGTCACGGTTCTGCTGACACATTTATTTCGCAGTAAATGAAGACTGTTTAGGTTTAATGCATTTGTGGTTAGCGATAGTTTAAGAGATCAATGTAAATTCGTTCTGAACTAGTAAATAAGACTTTAATGAAACTTCTAACAGCATGCTTTCACACCTTAGATCTCTTTGTCATTCTGAGGTGACACAGCAGGATTCTCCTTGAGTTTGATGACACGCACATAACATTATGAAGTGTTTGACAGATTTCATTGGATGTTTATTTGATTTATGGGGTTGATATTGGATTTCAGCATCTCTCTATCAGCCTTTTGTTTGGGCTGAGTGCAGAGTGCTTTTAAAGACTGTTTCTTTTAAATGTACTTATTAATATATATATATATATATATATATATATATATATATATATATATACACTATTAATGAAATGCAGTTTAAGACTGATCATTAAACATTCCCACTCTACTAAATGAGGTAATGTATGAGAAAGCACTTTGCAAACTCTAAAGCCATATACAGATGTTAGTTATCATAATTATTGTTGTTACAGGAAACCCGGGGTTTTCTATATTATTATTCTGTTTTCCTTTAACACTTAATTCAAAGAGTAAATACAGACAACCAATTTCCTTAAAAACCTGCTGCAGCTCTTTAAACAGTTCTGAGCGTTTCATTAAGGTTTTATTGTAAATCATGCATGATGCTATTAATTTAGTTCAGCCTTAAAAAGAATCTACTGACATCATAAACATGACTTGTTACATTCAACTTTGCCAGCGCCGAACTTCACATAGAGGATGCGGGAGAATTTCCATCTGGGCCTGGGCCACCGTTAAGTGGAGCACATCCAAAAGTTATTCTTCTACATGTAAAGGTGCCTCCTGTTGCTTTTCCAGCTGACTCGGCCCTTCGTGGATGATAAACTTCATGAATTATTTTTTATCAGGAGAAGGCAAAGAAAGAGGTTTTTTCCTTTCCCGGTCTCTCCCTTTTTTGGTTTGGTTTAGGACAGAGTATGGGCTGGAAGACACTCCCATACTATGAATCACAGTCAAGATAAAATTATTGAGGTAGAAACAAATGACTTTTTGGGTTAGAATTTGAACTTCATCCTAATGATGCGAGGAAAGTTTGGTGACTTTTATGAATAGGGAAGGAACTTACCGTGGAGGTGGATGATCAAAGTCTTTCTGCACCACCCACCTCGGTGACAAATTTGAAGTGCGGGTTTGGGGCGCCTGGGTGGGTTAAGCCTCTGCCTTCGGCTCAGGTCATGATCTCAGAGTCCTAGGATCGAGCCCCGCATCAGGCTCTCTGCTCAGCGGGGAGCCTGCTTCTCCCTCTCTCTCTGCCTGCCTCTCTGCCTACTTGTGACCTCTCTCTCTGTCAAATAAATAAAATCTTTGAAAGTGCAGGTTCCTTTTTACCATATAGACTTTGCAACATGATCACACGTTTTTCTTTCTTTTTGGTTTAAACACATAAGGAGCACAAAGGAATTGTTAATGGTTTATTGGGTATTTAAACGAGTGAAGCAAAAATGAAGCAAATATTTAAAATAAATAAAGGAGCTCATGACCCAGTCCTGGGGCTTGGGATGTCTAATCTGTTTTTGCTTGATGTGTAGTTCAGAAGGAAACATAAAGGCTAAGAGGCAAATGAGCAGAAAGTACTTCTTCCCATTAGTAAATGGTGCCCCAAAGTGTTCATAATGTAGAATTTGTTAGTAGATCCTGTGCCATAGTGTATCCATTTGGGAGGAGGGTAAGGTAAACATAGTTGCATGTGCATGAAAAGTAAGAAAGCACAAATAATTCAGAGGAAAGACAAATACCACCGAAAACTGGGGAAAGCATCTACTAAAGTATCCAGTGTGGAAATTCCAAGACAAAATTCGTTACAACCAGGTTATCTGCTCCCTGGGCTGCCCAGAGCTAGTCCATCCTGACTACAGGCCCCCAAGTTCTGGTGACTTACCCCATAATGCACCCAAGGTGCGTCCCTGCTAGAGTATGGCTGGAAATGATACTCTGGTAGCCTGCACTTGCCTCATTCCAGGCCCGCCATTACTGGTAATGCAGCCCATGGCCATATTTGCTTTTTCAGTACCCATGCCATCTTAGTATTATATGATCAATGAAAGGTTTAGAATGCCCAAATGAATGAATGAAAAAAATCAAACTCAGTTCCGTGTTGCATTTAGAAAAGGTCAAAGTGAAAATTATAAAGATAAGGAGTGAATACAAATTAAAATCATTCAGGTGCAGGGTCTTGGCACATTGTCCCATAGAGAATATCTGAATGTTCTCTTTGGAATGGCCAAGGAGTATCTCATTTGATCCCTTCTGCTGGCTGATAATAACTTAAATGTCAATGAAACGTATTTGTAATAAAAAATTGATGTTCTGCACTCTTGCTTCAAGTATCAAATGGGTTTTGGTCTAGTTAGAGCACACGCATCTTAGAGTAGAATCTAAAATTTAATGTGTGTCTCTTCTAAAATTCTACCTAGTGGTGCTTGCTTTTCTGGATTTACAAATAACAATATAACAAATGTTAAACCACGTTATAGTGTTTTGGGTTTTTTTGTTGTTACTCAAGAAATAGGTTCAGTGAATTAACTCAATATCTTAAAATTGAATATCACATTTTGTTCGTTTGCTACCTAATGAATTATATCTACTGGAATTCCATCTTCTTGGGCTCAAAATAATAAGTTTGAACTAAAGTAGCCCTCTAGATTTAAAATTACTTAATTATTAGAAGTATAATTGTACAAATATGATTTTACTATTAGACTGTTCAGGAGATAGAAAGTTTTCTGAAAGAAAAATGAGAAATCTTAATTAGGGTCCAAATAATTTGGGCCTTACCTTAGTGGCGATCAATCCTGATATTGTAGCACATGGAAGTATGCGGAGTTTTCTGAAGGGAGGATGTGAAGTTTCAGCTCTGAAAATATGTTTTAATTCTCTTCATGTACAGGAATAAATATGTTAATAGTAGGATATTGAAACTAAAAATGTCAGGAATACTGGCAAGTGTGTATAACATATAATGAAAGACAGGGAAGGTAGTCCTTAGAAAGTGTATTAAAGCAATACAGCTATTTTATTTTTATTAGCCATCAAAGTAATCTCTTAATATTTAAAATATGTTGGGAGGTGAATTTACTTGCCGACTTAAAACATTGATTGTATAAAATCAATTAAAGTTAAAGCTAATAAGATTGTCATTTTGATTTAAATGCCTCATCTTGGCGGCTTGGGGATAATAGCCTTATTTGCAAAACATTTTTGTGTCATAAGGTAAAGAAGAAGAAAGGTAAGATAGATGCGAGCACCTATTATGGGCTCTCTATATCTATCTTTGATCAATAGCAAGCATTCCTATACTCTACTGGTTTTAAAAATATTCTCGAAAGGTCCAGGCGAGTTTAACTCAAGTATAACAGTGTGCCATTTCAAATAATGATTTAAGGAGTTTACCTGTGTTTAAATTTATAACTGAAGCTAAATTATTGCATTTCTCAAAGGAGTACAGATTTGTAGATGTTGGCTTTTGAAGTATATATACTACTACAAAGAATTTCCAAAGTAATCATTTGTATAATTCCAAAATACTGACCTTCGGTCATTATGTCGCATTCTGAGAGTGTCAACCAATCTAAGTGAAAGAAACAAACAATAAACTTTATCGATACGTGTGGAAGTGCAGAATTGCTGGCAAACATATCAAGTTAATAAACTTAGGGTAACAATTGGGTTTTCTTCATGTCATTTTGCAAATACTAGCCACGTTTTCCCATGGACGTGCCAAAACTAAATAAGATAAAGAAGAGAATTGTCTAGTTTGGTTCTGATAATCCTTGGGCAAAGGCAAATAACGACCAGTCTCAAGTAGCAGTTACTGTAGCTGATCGAAAAGTGTGAAGGTAAAGATAAGCAATTGGAGTCTAATTTGGGGTTTAATAAGGTGGCAGATCTTTGAAAATGTACTTTGATAACTAAGGTCAGTTATTAATGACATGTTTTTGAAACTCAGATGGCTTATCTGCCTGCCTCAAAGGTCACATCTGTTTGCAATAAAAACTTAAAGCATCTTCCTGAATTAAAAAAAAAAAAAAAATTCTTCTAGAAAGAAAAAATGAACTAACCTTTTTGGTGTTTATTCTGATGCACACATTCTGGTTGTACCCTGCATGATCTTTCCCCTTCCCAAGTAAAGCCTGAATAATTGCTTTCCTCACGTCTTCCTCTATTGTGGACAGTGGAAAGAAAAAATGGAACTTGTTGAGGGAAGGTCTTCTTTGCTGCATTGCATAAATCTATTTATTCCCCATTGCAACATGTGTCCAATGCCAGGAAAGCCATGATACCTCCTTAAGGATTTATTGAAGCCTGGGAACTTCAACCAGTGTTAAGGGTACCTTATTAACTTGCTGTTGCCTGCTGAGAAAACATTGTTTATAAGGAATTGGCTTATTGCTAATGAGAGAATATATTAAGGCATAACACTGGCAAGGCATAATATGGACTCTTTTTTTTTCTAAATATTTTCTTTCAGATCTCTCTCATTCCAGTTGATGATATTAAAGGGTCAGGCATGTCATCGCTCAATCCTTTACTTACTGGAAAAGGCAAACAGATTTTATTAAGATTGGAAAATCTCCCCCCACCCCATTTGTTTCTTCCCCACTAGCATCTCAGCAATAGGCCCTTCCAGCTGCAAATGCTAAGTAGTTCCAATGTTTTGCTCTTCCTGTAATAATCATGCATATATGCCCAGCTTGTGTGCCTTCTTGCCTCATGAATTTTCAGAGTGGTCCCGACCAGGCACCCTCTTGTCTTGGGGACAATTGCCAAGGCTGATCCATGGAGAAGCAAATTGTGGAAGAGAAGGCTCGCTTTATTTAGCAGAGCTCTGACCCCTTTAGTGTCCACGCATTTTGGATATATACCTCTGCACCCCTCCACCCTTGTTCCCTGTCCTCTAGTTTACCCCACACATCCCTCTCCATTGGCTGCTGGGGCTTCTGAGGGAAGCCCCTCATTTAGGACTGAAATGTACCTTGCCTTTTGCACAGCTGGGTAATAAGGGAATCTGATCTCAGGTCTCTGTCTTCCATTTCCTAGGGACCAAGTGAATTCTAGTGGATGAGAAGAAGAGAAGAGGAATCAAGACATCAGCATCTTAGTGCTAGAAGCAGTAGGTTATGGACCCCTGCCTGTGATGTGGCAAATGTACTGTGAGCCCCCTTGACCCTCTCCACTCCAGCCTGCACACCAGGTGAGCTCTTCAGGGTTCCTCCGGATGGCGGTCACCAGCCCAGAGTCATTTCTTCAGGAGGGAGGCTCTCCCTGGAAGAGCTGATCTACATTTATGCTGGGATCGATGCTGTGGAGACTGCATAAATTGGTAAGTAGTGAAGCCACTAGTTTTGTCTCAGCTGACAATAATTATGGATTAGGGTGGCCAGAGCAAGAATGAGCAAATAGTCTGGAGGAAAATTAGCAGTGGAACTCTACACTGGGGGTGGGGGAGATAACATCTAAATCAACAAAGCAGAAGTGCTGCAGAAGCAAGGCTCAGGGGTCTAGGAGAACATGGGGAGGGCTTAATGTCCCTTAAATGGGACAGCTAGTCCCTTCATTCTACACCCGAACTTCTTCTAGGAGAAGTTGTGTTATTCTCTGTCCTTCCTTTCTCCCTGGCCCTGTTTCCTAGTTCTATGGATGTTTCCAGCCCCATCTCTGCCTTCACCCCCTGCCCCTCGATGGTCCCTGTTCTGTATTCCAGAAGCCCTTTGTCAGGGCACAGAATCTGTTTTGGTGTTTTGTTTGTTTTGTTTTGTTTCAAAGTTCATGATCCACAACTCATTTATGAAGTTTGATTTCTCCCATGGGCTAAGTAAAAACACAAAAATTAAGAGACATTGAAAGTCATGGTAGCTCGAACACAATCTCTTGGAGATTCCACGTGCCTGCCCTTCCTCCAATGGGCCGTTGGGCTATTCCCTTCTCTAATTCTGTTTCATTACCCTCCTAAGTGTTCTTCATGTGCCGGTCACTATTAAAAAAATGGAAACATAAAACAAGCAAGAATACAGATGAATACTATCCCACCGAACTTGATCAATGCCTTGACTTGTGAATGAGTAATAATTGCTTAATATCCCACTGCCATAGTGTGCTACATCGAGTGTTAGTAGCTTACCAACAAACATTTTCTTTGTAAGAGAAAAAAGAAAATTTGAGACATTTTTCCTCAAATATTTTTCTCAAATATTTCACCTCAATATTTTGCTTCATTTCAGATTTATTTCAGTCAATTTTTGATAGAACACTGTGGAATCCTTCTATGAGTTGTTAAGGGTTTGAATTCAGAATCAGACATGGCTGGGAGAATGGGCTCTTTGATAATCCATGCTTTTTGGTTATGGCACTTTTTTTTTTTTTTTTGGCCTTATCCAGCCAAACCACTCTCCAGGCTATACTTGTGTTACCCCAGGGGAGTAAGTCTGTTCACACAAAAGCCCTCTGTGACATGGCCCTTTCCATGTCCACCAGCTTCTACTTTGAACAAGGGGAGTGTTGTTGAGCTTTACGGCATGAGTTATCTCAGAAGTGGTGCCATCTCGTTGCCAAATAGCGCAATGATGGGTCATTCAAGGGCGCTGGAGTTAGATGAGGTTAACAGTGTTCGTCCAGTTGGCCTGGCCCATAGAAGAAGAGTCAAAATTGTGGGTTTGATGACTTTGGGGGCCGCAAGTTCCGTTTTGTTCCATAGATTTGCCAACCGTGGGCATAGGCGCTCGTGACGTGAATATGGGTGCAGTGGAATCAGTACAAATGAATCCTTCTTACTTGAAAAACGGAGACAAAAAACAAGACAGTGGGAATCTTTGGTGAACATGTAGGCGAAATCTCAGTCCCTCCCTCCCTCCTTCACTCTCCCTCCTCCTCCCCTGTTCTCTGCATAGTCATTATTTTATGAACTGAATGACAATGGGGTCTCTTGCTTCCATCCTGTATGAGTCAGGATGTGCGTACTGTGTGACAACTAATTGGTGTTGTAAAGGAAGGCCAGGATCTCCCTCTCTGTGCTCCCTCCTTCTGGGCTGACCCTCTGTCGGTGTCTCGAGGACCATGGCACTGACCCCTTGTTTACGTAGCTAAACTCCATGGTTAACAAGATTCTGTTTTCCATCTAATGAATTTGCCCCGCAGGCACAGGAAAGGGGTTGAGTCCACCATTTTCAGAAGTCAGGCAACCGATAAATTTAACAGGATTTTGTTGACATTAATTGGGTTCGTGTTGGTGTGAGGCATTCTCACTGTTGGCTCATTTGCCTTCTGGATCATTTGAATAGCCCGGGTTCTGGCCAGCCAGTCATTCAACCATGTGATTCCAGGCTTAACAATATCTCCGAGTCACTGGCGACTCAATCACACTTTAGTTTATTGCTCAATAAAATAATAATAACAATTCATTTAGACATTTGACCAGGCTACAGTTCTCCAGGGGCGAAATAAAGCTTTCTAGCTTAAGGAAGTATATGCTTTCACTTCTTTTTCTTTTTTTCCTAAAGAAATAAGTCAAAATGCTTTTGGGTATGAACAAAAGACTCTTTCCAAAAGTGTGGCTACCGACACCTGGAGCGGATTCTAAGAGCTGGTTTTAGAATTGAAAAAAAAAAAAAAAGTGGAGAAGATGGTGGGCCCTCTGATTATTTCCATGGTGGAGATACACACACACACATACAAACTGTTTTAGCTTATAAGATAAATTATTTCATAATTCTTATGTTATTATCAAACAGGTTTTGCACATTTGCCCACAGAGAAGTCGTGCTGTTTTGCCAAGTGGCAAAATATGTGAATGCTAAGTTTTTGTCCAGTTTTTCTGGGGGATGCTAACTTTGCACGGTGCCTCTGTCCTTGGGAAGCTTTTATGTTGGCTGTGCAGAAGCTAAGGCACTCATGCAGCTGAGGCCTAGTTTGCAAATTGGGTCTTTATATCCACAAATTGGTGAGTAGACTTACTGCTGTCTGGGGGGAAAGGCTGTTTCTTAAAGATTTCAAATCTGTTCGGAGCTGATGCTTTGATGATTTGCAGTAAAAATGGTCAGAAAGTGCATCATGCTTTTGGGTCTCATGGCGATCTCGTGTTACTATAAATGCCTTTAAGTACTTGACTCCTAAACTCTGTGCTTATCTTAGCACACATTGATTACAAATAATTCCTGACCCACACCTGCCACAGACCCCATTTTCAGCAGCTACATCCTGAACTTACTCTAAACTCAAAACAAATGAGATATCATTAAACACACACACACACACACACACACACACACACACACACACACACACACTGGGGTAAAAAGCAATCAGTTCCAAATTTATAAAATTATCAACTTAAAGGTCTTTTTAAAATCAGTTTCTTGTAACAGTTTACTGTCCTGGAATATAAGTAAAGTGCTTTTAAATATACTTTATTGTTTATGCATCCCTAATCTAGCACCTTTTTGAATCCTGTCAATGGTCAGTGTGCAGATGGTTGGAGCATTGGGAAAGGGGCTATTTTCTGTGAACTTGCTTCAACATTTAATACAAAATAAATTATCGAACTCCATCAAAACCCCTGAAAAACATCATATGTTCTTTCATGCTATGTCATTACTAAACATCATTTTTTAGCATATATATATATATATATATATTTAAAACATTTTATTTATTTATTTGAGAGACAGCAAAAAAGAGAGAGAGCACGAGCAGGGGGAGGGGCAGAGGGAGAGGGAGAAGCAGACTCTCCACTGAGCAGGGAGCTCAATGCAGGGCTCGATCCCAGGACCCTGAGATCGTGACCTGAGCTGAAGGCAGATGCCTAACCGACTGAGCCACCCAGGCGCCCAATCGTATATTGTTTTTTATGACCAGGGTGTATCTTTGTGCAATGGCTGGCAGAGCGCAAGGGTGACATTGGCCTGTCCCCACATGGAGAGGAAGGTGGTAAATTTCTGACTCTGTCTTTGTTAAACTAATTAGAATTTTGAAATTAGAAATTTTAAATTAGTTACCCAAATGGGTAGACATTAGAGTCAAGTTGGACTTATATGTATACATATATATATATACATTTTAATATTTTAATTTTAAGTAGTATCTACATCCAACATGGGGCTTGAACTCACAACCCCGAGATCAAGATCAACTCATAACCCTGAGATCAACCCTGCACACTGCCGACTGAGTCAGCCAGGTGGCCCCTGAACTTTGATATATTTTTAATACTTGCTTATGTACTCAGACATCCATATGTGTAGAGCTGTTCAAATGAGCAGTCTGACTCTGAGTCCTTATGTTGATAAGGACATAGGTTTGTCAATTGCGATGGCTCTCCTGGGCCAGATAGAGTACACAACTTCAAGCTGGTATGGCATTTCGCTCAGTGATAGCAATGGGGCTCACACTTCTTCTGTCTTGTGTCTCCATCCCCCTACAAGTTGGTCATGTCTGTGTGGTCCCAGGTAGTCCATGGCCCAGCTGTATGGTAGCCAACAAACAGGGGGATGTGGAAGGTAAAGGGAGAACATGCCCCTTTCCTTTCTTCCTCTCACATCCTGTTGGACAGTCTGCACTGAGATGAGGACAGAAATTGGAGGTCAAGTGCTTAGAAGGTTTTACAACGATATGATGTCATGAAATCCAGATGCACAATCTGTTTCCTTGTCATTAATTTCACTGTATTTTACAAAAGCATCAGTTCTCAACACATTCAAATTTTTCAGAAAAAAAGCCCTTTACCCCAGATAGCAATGGTCTCATAACCAATTTGCAGTATAAAAGCCCATTTGCAAATTAATCACTTTGCTTCAGGGAAGGAAATGTGGTCCAGAGATGATCCATAGCTTCGGCCACCACAGGCCCATGTAAATATGGTGATACCGTGGGGAGAGGAGGCACAGACACCTTTCCAGGGCTCTGTCATGGTTGATTTGGGTTCCCAAATAGTGTTTCAGTTATTCACCTTGTCATCATTCCCCGAGACACGAGGCTATGATGTGCGATGCGGATTTGCCAGGAAGTCCCTCCCGCCAGCCTCTGCTCCCTCTCAAAGTCGGCTTACTGCATGTGGACAGCACCCAGCCACTTGATCTAAGTGTTGAAGGAAGATTTACTCAAGATCTAAAGCATGAGGATCTGTGATGAAACACAACAGA
This sequence comes from Potos flavus, assembly GCA_028534135.1. Classification (NCBI taxonomy): domain Eukaryota; kingdom Metazoa; phylum Chordata; class Mammalia; order Carnivora; family Procyonidae; genus Potos; species Potos flavus. The sequence continues at coordinate 184,742,401 of CM052898.1, read as the reverse complement.
AAGCTGAAATGCCCCAAACCAAATGCTTCAAAGTAGAATGAAGGAGACTTGTCTTTGTGTGGCCCGTGGCCCACGTGTAGGGATTGCCAAGTAGACGGGACAGGGACCATATGGCCAAATGCAAACGTTCACAGTTTTGTTTCATTGCAATAATTACCCAACAATAAAGTATGGGTAAAGCTGCCTTTTGGAAAGAATTCTACGTGTGCCCTGAACAACAAATTCAAAATCACATCTTGACATTGAACTGTTGATTCTTCACCGGTGGAAACTCCCCAAGGTTGGGGAGCCAGGCCTTTGTGGGCTCTCTACAGGCCCTGGGGCTCTGTATGGGGCATGAGGCCACCCCTTATCCCAAACCACATCTGACATGGCCAATCCAAACCCACTGTGTAGATCTCTGAAACCGAGTCCTGTTTCCCCTCTAGTTTCTTCCTCTCCTTTCCTTTGTTGGAGAAAGTCTAGGCCATGGTTGTTGGGACCTAGACCTTCCACCAGAAGTACTGTGCTCACTTTGACTTCGTTGCCTGTGACTGCCTGATA
>CM052898.1:184641394-184741358 GCA_028534135.1 Potos flavus | reverse complement strand
AGTGGCTGCACCAACTTGCATTCCCACCAACAGTGGAAGAGGGTTCCACTTTCTCCACAGCCTCTCCAACATTTGTTGTTTACTGTCTTGTTGATTTTGGCCATTCTAACTGGTGTAAGGTGGTATCTCAGTGTAGTTTTGAATTTAAAGTCACTTCAGGGAGGCAAAGCAAATGCACTGATGTCATCAGCACAGATCCTCACAGTCACCGGTGACTCACAGGTAGACTTTTACCCCCAAAGAGACATGACTCGTGAAGTGCTCCAGAGCACTCACACTGTCCCTCACCCCCCACCCAGTGTAGTGGGAATGGCTCAGCTATAGTGACAGCAGAGATGCTCACATGAACCTGATCTGATGGCACTTTATGTCACGATGTTCTCTTCACATTAACAAGCTAACTGTACTATAGGTTCCCCAAGAATGGATCACAAACCAGGTGTATTTTAATGGTAAGACAAGTTTCTGGAAAAGGTTTTTGAGTAAGTCAGTGTAAATGAATAGTGTGCATGAGAATTTCTGGAGCCTGGAAATAGGAGAAAGGGGGAGAAAAGGCAGGGATGCAGGACCTACCTGTGGATGATACCTAACACTACCTTAGTGATTTCTGCTCGCCGGGAGCTGGACTGAGCATTTCATGTGGATTCTGCCCCTTGGTCCCCACAACAACCTAATGAGATGAGAACTGATCTTAACCTCATGTTACAGATGAAGAAATGGAGGCACAGCGATTTACCCAAGGTTACACTGTTATTGATAGATTCTATAACCACTGCACTACCCTGACTTTCCAATGTGAAAAATGAGGAGTATTTGAAAGGAACTAAGGAGGAGGAGTGAAAAGACATGGCAGGGTGATCATGGGAAAGGTGACCTCTACTGTGATGAAGCACATCAAGAAGAGAAGTAGAGAAACACCCACTAGAGAGATGATGTAGGGTTGGAGACATGACGTAGTGAGAATGAGATCCACAGAGCAAGGGGTGGGGGCCATGCTGGAACACAGCTGGGCAAGGAGGGAGTGGGATGGAGGAAGGCACAGCTGGGCAGGTGCAGCGTGGAAGGAAAGAAATGGCCAGGAAAGTCTTCGTTCCGATGGAATGGAAGAGCCATGATTCTACCCAAAGTGAGGGAAGAGTGTGTGAAAATGCCCCCCAGCAAAGGATTCATGTGGCAAGACTTCCTGCTCATGCAGCTCCGGCACCCGGGGAACAATTCTGAGATGCACCTTGCCCAGGTGGGACCTCCCAGGCCCTCTCTCCTTTGGTGCTCACCTGTGCAGGTAGGGGTGGAACCACTGGACTCGGATCCTTTCTGTTGTCACCTTCTATTCCTGCTTTATCTTATTTTTTTAAGATTTTATTTATTTATTTGACAGAGAGAGAGATCACAAGTAGGCAGAGAGGCAGGCAGAGAGAGAGGGGGAAGCAGACTCCCTGCTGAGCAGAGAGCCCGATGCGGGGCTGGATCCCAGGACCCTGAGATCATGACCTGAGCCGAAGGCAGAGGCTTTAACCCACTGAGCCACCCAGGCGCCCCTCTATTCCTGCTTTAAATTTTGATTATATTTATACTTTTTCTGTCACTTACATTTTGTCATTTTCTTCTGAATCCTACTGACCTCATGAAAGCAGAACTAAATACAATGTCATGATAAATTCTCTGTAGAGTTTTGGGTAATCTAACATTTCAACTTTTAACACTTGATACATTAGATTATAAGCATTTTTTAAAAGATTTTATTTATTTATTTATTTGAGAGAGAGCAAGAGCATGAGAGAGTGACCGGGGAGGGGGAGGGCAGAGGGAGAAGGAGAAGGCAGACTCTCTGTTGAGCAGGGTGCCCTACACGGGGCTCAATTCTAGGAAATGGGGATCATGCCCTGAGCTGAAAGCAGACGCTTCACTGACTGAGCCACCAAGGCTCTCCAGATTATGAGCATTTTTAGAATGTAATGTCAAGTGACACGGAAATAAAATGGTACTTCCTTCCCATGGACACCCAGGGGGCACAGTTCAGTGCTGTCCACCAAGTCTGCTTGGTTAGTTGGTTAGTTGGTTAGGTCTCCCTTTGGGCTGCTGTAAACTGGAATGACCATAATGCCTTAAGTTATCTTATTCCTTGGTCTTTGACTCTAGGGTGGGATTTGAACTCTTCCATCTCTGATGTCCAGATGAGAAAGCAATGTATTTGGCTTAGTTAAGAGAGCCATCCTTGCAATTAGTTAAGCATGGAGCATTGAAGACTGAAACATTCTGCAGGAATTAAGACCTGGGTGGAAATGCAGCGGTGGCTTATAGAACAGAAGAGGGCCATGCAATCCCCGTTGGCCACTAACCTTGGAAGAGCAAAAGTCTTGGCTCTTATAAATAGCACACAAAGGCATGATAGTATGCAGCAAAGAGAGTATAATTTGGGATCGATATCATATTTTTATGAAGGGATATAAATGAGGATATTTAAAACAAATAAAAATAAACCTCTTTTAGTCCTATTTTCAGGTAATTACCTGGAGAGGAAGGTAGTTTGATCAAGTCTTCTGTAAAAGCAACGATATGCTGTGTGGATTCCAGATGTAGTCATTCTGTATATCACCAAAGATCTTGAGCCCCAGGACACCCACCTTTCTAGCCTCTGCTTCCAGGTAGCTGTGGGACGGTGGCTTGATGGTGGATGCTGGACTGGTTTCTCTTGGAGAGTCCCCCAGTGTGGGTGCTCATTCATGAGCTGGCTGAGAATTGGAACTGACATGGGGTGCTCCAGAGGTTCCCAAACTGACCTTGAGCCTGTCAACCTACAACAGAGGGACTGGAAAGGATCTAAACTTTTAGGCTAAACCCAGTATGGTTTGGGTCTTTGGAAGGTCATTCAAAGGAGAAGCAATCACCTACTCTTAGAATTCCTGTTACTGTCTCAAACAGAAACCAACGTCTCCTTGTCTATCCCGGACAGTGGGCAAGGGGAAGAATACCCTTCAGACAACACTCCCTGTTTCCTGATAATGACTGTGTATTATAATATCAACCTGAGGCAACACAAACTTAAAAATGATGACATCAACCCTAGCAAGCCTTTCTTCAGCACATTCACAAATACTCTTGCCCTTCGAAATCCCTGTTTTGGTCACTGACCATGACCAAGAGATATATGAGGTACTCTGAAAGACACAAAGTGAATATATAAACCAGCAATTCAGCAATGACTGTAAGAAGCCACATAAATAGTCATCTCAAGTCATAGAACACCAAGGAATTTCGTCAAGGGAAATAGCAAAATTCTACATGTCTAGCTGTGTTTATTGCAATGTTATTAATAATTAGTATAAAATTGGACAAGACAAAAGCATTGAACAATAGGAAAATGAGGATGGTGAAATGATTCCCAGGTAAGCACCTTGAAATGGGAATGAAGGGGATTAGTAAACATTCCCACTTGACCCCTGCCTCACACCTTGTACTATCTATATCCCAAATGGGTGTGTGCTGTTTGCAAGACTATGTGTTTTCTTTCTTTTTTTTTTTTAAGATTTTATTTATTTGACACAGAGAGAGAGATCACAAGTAGGCAGAGAGGCAGGCAGAGAGAGAGGGGGAAGCAGGCTCCCTGCTGAGCAGAGAGCCCGATGCAGGGCTCGATCCCAGGACCCTGAGATCGTGACCTGAGCCAAAGGCAGAGGCTTTAACCCACTGAGCCACCCAGGCGCCCCAAGACTATGTGTTTTCAAAAGTACTGTGCATCCTTATTTCAAACATGGAGCAAATATTAATTATTATATAATTAGAGCCAAGTGTGATCCGTTTAGTAAGACAGGATTGAGGTTCATGTGGAACAAACTTGCAGGAGGTCAGGAGGGTTTGCTGGGCAAAAATCAGTTAAACAAAAACAAAAAGAAATACAAGTGAAGAGTCAGAAGGCTTATAAATTGTCCAATCTGATACCAAGAGCTGGTCCCTCACATCTGGTGTCAGAAACTGCAGGAGAAAAGGCCCCATGCCAGGCCATGTGGGAGGAGACTCCTGGGGCTGCTGTCCCCACCCTAAAGTCCCAGCGATGGCCTGGCCCTGCTCTTCTGTGCCCCTTGTGGGGGCTGGTGATGGTCGGCAGCCAGAGACTGTCCAAGAAGGGCTCAGCCCTTCGCATCGACTGCCTGATTACCCTCTTGAAGGATCTACCAACACACACATTTGAGAATCTCGCTATCTTCAGAGGCCTCTGTGCCGTAGCTGGAATTTGCTTGACCTCAGGGAGATTCAGGGGACAAAGCTGAATTACTCCTCGCCTGGATGGAGCGTTCTCATAGGGATTCCGGACACTGTGTTGTGACATGAGAATGCTGAGAAGAGAAAGATAAAAAAGCACATCAGAAAGTAAAAAGGCAGGTGTCCTGTGCATTGGCTGCCCAGAACCATGTAAAGCATGTGCAGATTCCTTAGAATGGAAAGCGATTCTAGAGCGGTTATGTAGAGGCATGCCCTCTTTCCTTTCTTTTCAGATTTCAGTTTGTGAAATTACCTCATTTTTCTTAAATACGAAAGAAAAGGCAAGCTTCTCTTTCTCAACGAGCTTTTAGTCCAGGCCTACATCTCACAATTTTTTTTTTTTTTTATTGTATCTCTGAGGAAGCTTTTCACACATTTTCGTTGAACTCTCTCGGCCCCGGTCTTAGTCCATCTGGCTGCTGTAACAAACGACCACAGACTGGGTGGTTTATAGACAGCAGACATTTGTTACTTGTAGTTTTGGAGTGGGAAGTCCAAGGTCAAGGTGCCAGCATGGCCGGTGAGGGACTTATTCCTAGTTCAGAGGTGGCTGTCTTCCGATTCTGTTCTCACACGGTGGGAGGGCCAGGGAGCTCTCTGGGGTCTGTCTTATAAGGCACTAATCCCATTCAAGGGGGCTCCACACTCATGACCTCATCACCACCCAATGGCCCCGCCTCCTAATACTACCACCTCTGAGGGTCAGGATTTCAACACATGAATTTTGGGCGGATGCAAACATTCAGGCCATAGCGTGTCTCCATGAAATGTTAATACCACAGATATTGTGTATGGGTTTATGTACTCTATGCATATCTGTGCTTTAGCCATAAAAAGAAAACCATGTTCTGCTCCCCGCCCCCAACCACGGAAGAGCCACTTCTTGCCCCCCTGAGAGTCTAGAAAGCAGAGTCCGGATAGAGGCTGAGACGCAGGCACACCTGACAGAGGTAAGACGATGCCTAGAGGCGACCATTCCGGGGATGGAGGAATGGCCACAGGAGATCGCAGGAGAAGGGAATGGCGCAGACTCACTGGGTCAAGTTCAAAGTTTCAGTCTCAGTTCAGAATTCAAATCTAAAACTCACCGAGAAGTATCAGCGGCTTTGATACACATCTTGTGCCAGAAGCAATGCCTTCGCTAAAAACGAAAAGAAGTTCATTTGCCATGAAGGGTTAAAGGATACCGGCAGGAAACAACCAGCCAATGTGCTGATGCATCCTCTCCCCTGCACCCCGAGCCCGTGGAAGTGAGGACGGTACCCCGGGCCATGCATGTAGCCTCCATGCTTTGATATCTAACAAGGGACTCTCCGCCGACAATAATTATTGACCTTTAATGTCTCGCTGCAGTGTATCCAGACTAATTATGCCGCACATTTGTGAGCTCTTTCATCCTTTTCTTTTTTAGCCGGTTTGAAAATGAGGCCCCAAGGGTGTGAGCTGATCCACAAAAGAGGAGGAAATATTAATCTTTCTGACTCTTCAAACACCTACTTCTTTTTCTAAGGAGGAGGATTTTTGTCTTCTCATTTTCGCCGACGTCCTCTTATCTGCCTGAGAACGGACGAGGTGTAATGGGAGTACTCAGCGAGATTTTGCAAGTCTTGTCTTGTGAGTGTTGACAGAATTTAACAAATTATTACATGGAACCAACTGCTGTCAGGAGGGAAATCTAATTGGATGGCATTGGAATAGAATAGATGTAATTCTGAATAATGAAGGCACCGTATCCAAATTTTTTAAGCAATAAGAACCCTAGTATGGTTCTGTGACATGGTTTTTGGTTTGGTTTTCCTTACACTTTCTGGTGTTTTTAGAGAGTTTTAGGGATGCTATCTTCTGCTTCTAAACCATTTGCCAAACATAATCTCCCTTTTGCCAATTTAATGGCACCACCTCGAATCTCCTCCTCTTTACCAGGGGAGACCATGTATTGAAAACTGGAACAAAATTTTTAATGCTTTCAATAAACTGACCACAGAATTTCCTGTTCTGATTCTATTTCTGGTATCAGTATTTTTCAAGGTTGGATTTATCTATTTTATCCATATTGTGGGACACAGAGGAAAGGAAATTAACCATGTCCAAGCCAATGAGGAATATCTCTAACAGGGAAAGAACACGAACAAAATACTTTCACCTTGGAGCCCGATCAGGATGAAATATGCAAGACCCTTTATAAATGGGCTTCATTTTATTTATTTATTTGTTTGTTTGTTTGTTTGTTTGTTCATTTTGTGGGGAAGTGGGGTCCCCAAATTGAAGCTACAATGACTTTCATGACATCATACAAAGCACAGCTTTGGAAACTCCTCCTGTCCACTCTAGTCAAGTAGAGACTGTATTAATTAAATCAAACAAAGATGGCATTTTAGGCAGGTGTTATATTACTGCATATATTAGAGATTAAGGGTCCATAATGTTCTTTGAAGTTTGTCTTTTTTTGGTTTTATGTTTTCATCAATCAAGGTGACAATTGGTTACAATTATTGGTAGCTGAGAGTGATATGGACTGAAATGTGTCTAATGGGTAATTGGCATCAATTTTGGAGAAGTCTGCCAGGAAGTGAGTAGATGACATGTTGGCGACTGTCCGGTGGGAGGGCTGGCCAGGCCCCAGACTTATAGAGGTAGTTGTGGGGGAAAAGTGTGCTCACCAGGGGGTTTGTTAGATGCTTTGAATGCATATATATGGCGCTATTCTTTGTGGAGTCATCATCTACAGAGAAAAAAGCCCAGGTAATCTGGTAAGATACAGTGTTTCATTGAATCACATTTAAAAGTTCCTAAAAAAACATAGCCAAGAAAAAAATCTTTTGGTCCATGGCAAGAACTGAGATGGAAGTCATCATGGTTGTCTTAAGTCCGGTGACTCTGTCATCAGCAGGTCCTATCCTGGGAAAAGGCACCGATGAGGAGACCTTATTGCTTCACACTGGATGTGAGCCCATGGAGGGCTGGGATGAGGTCATGCCTGTGTTTGATACTTCCGGCTGTGAAGTCTTTTAATTTGGGGGCCCTGCTGACTCACCTTTGGGACTTCAGAAATGGACAAACCACCATGGCCAGTGCACGCTGTGGAAATGACAGCTTGAAATCCAGTATAAGACCTTACATTTCTTCTGTCCTTCCAGCCTTCCGTGAACTTCAACGGTCTTCATTCTTCTATGCAGTTGTCCCTCCCACCATTTTTTTTTACCTGAAAATGTCATTAGCATTGTCGTCTGCATTTTCGTTTCCATTGATAGTCAACATTTAAATAAATATGGAGTGTTACTCATTTATAAAATTCTGATCAATGTGAAAGATTTGTCCTCGATAGGCTACAAAATGCAAATAGTGAAACAAAACTTACTAGAAAACAGCCCTTCATACATTTGTACACCCGATGTTTATCGAGGACTTCATATATGCCAGGTACTGTGAGTAAGCACAGATGTGACTCTGTCTTCATGGAATGTGACAAGGGAGACAATGTGACTCAAAAGACAGACCACATGAGCCACATAGAACCAAAAGTGGGTGCTGCCGAGGTGTGGGCCTGGGATAGCAGGAGACATGGACTGGGTCAGGAAGTCAAGAGGTCAGGGAGGACTCTCCCAGAAGTGATAAGTAAACCAATTCTAAGAGAAGGGAAGGTTTCATAAAGGGAGAGTGGGGGTTAGGGGCCATAGTTGATGGCAGGTTAGTCGGGAAAAAGAGGGGGGTGGAGAGGGGAGGTGGGGCCAGGCTTTCCAGGCCCTTTTAGGTCTTCAGACTTGGGTCTTTATCCTTAGGACAAGGAGAAACCAGAGTTGTAAGAAGGGTCATTGGGAAGAGATCAGAGGTGCATACACAAAGATCATGCTGTCTACTGGGAGACTTGGCCGGAAGGAGGCCAACGTGGATGGGTGTGGGGTGGCACCAGGGGTCTTGGCTAGCAGCTGGGAGAGAGGTGGCAGCAGCTTGGGCTGATTGCAGAGGAAAGCTGACCAACCTGGGGTGTGTTTATGAATTCTTTATTGGAATAAAATTCAGAGAAGTTATTAGAAATGAGTTCTCCTCTTTCACATTTTGACTTAGGTTGACACGTTCTAGAATTTATAGTTTGAGGTCTAATTATGTAAGCCGTGCAATGTTGCAGAAGGAGATGACTAGGAGTAACGATGGTTTCTGGCATGGTTGGGCTGCTTTTTACTCGTGTGACCCTGGGTAAGTCCTCTTCATCTCTCTGAGCCTGTTTTTTTGTTTTGTTTTGTTTTTGTTTTTGTTTTTTTTACCCAGTAAAAGGAGGATGGCCCCTCTCCAAGGTGCCTTTCACGCGTAATACCCTCGGACAGATTACGTGGTCTCTTTTTGCACCTTCCTGTATTATTCGGACTAGCTGATTTCTTTCCAAACACTCTTTATCCCATGTCAGGGCTAAGGATTGGGCAGGTTTTCAACTTCTAAACTTTAATTTTCTAAAAAGTTAACAATTTTGCCTGTGGGAACATTGAAAACAGGGCACCAGTGGCAATTTGAGTCATAGTCCAAGTGCCATGTGAATTTCAACTTTCACTAGACACAGGACAGAATTTCATTTGACAGAAATTTGAAACAAAGACACATTATGTATTTATATGCACCAAAAGATATGTACAAGAAGTCCATAGGGGCACTATTTGTAAATGTTAAAAAGTAGATAATGGTGAAATGTATGAATAAAAACAATGGAATACTATACAAAAATTAAAATAGATGAACCATTGCCACGAGAGTATTGTTGATAAAAGTCACAAATAATGTTGAGCAAAGGAAGCCCAGACCAAAGGGTGAATTCTGAATAATGCCTTTTGTATGAAGTTGAAAGACAGGGAGAGCTCAGCAGTGGTGACTGATCAGGATAGTGGTTACGTCCAGGGGGAGCAATAGTGCCAGGGAGGGCGTCACTCCTGGGGTATTAGGCATATACCATCTCTGGATCCAGGTGGGAACTACGTACGATCACTCTGAGAAAATTCATTGAACTATAAGCTCGCGATTTTTGCACTGCTCTGTACACTTACTTCAATAAAACATTTTCCTTTTTTTTTAAGATTTTATTTATTCACTTGATAGAGAGAGAGAGAGAGAGAAGGAGGGATGGAGAGAGAGCACGAGCCAGGGGGAATGGCAGAGGGAGAGGGAGAAGCAGATTCTCCACCAAGCAGGGAGCCCAACTCGGCGCCCGATCCAGGAATCCTGAGATCATGACCTGAGCCAAAGGCAGCTGCTTAATGACTGAGCCACCCAGGCGCCCCGGAAAAAATTTTCTTAAAAAATTGGAGGTGGAAGAGTCATTTCTTACCAATGCCTCATAAAAATGGGAGTTCTCTCAATCGGGAATATGCTCGTCAATGCAGCATATGGTTATAAATGCACTGTACTGGTGTGGCGAGCATTTCGTTAATAAAAGTATCTTGCTATTGCTTTGCATTTTGTGCCATTTCCGGCATCTGTCAGATTTTCTAATCCATAACACATAAGGAATGTCTTTACTCACTTCAACGAAGTCGGCACTTTCATACCAACACCAGCCCTTGAAAAGGGAAAAGCACTAAATTCATTTTGAATATCAATACAGAGAAGACCAACGTGATGAGTGTTGCACTAGTGCCATTATTCAGTGGGGCAGACTGTCCAGATACAAAGCTAGAAACTCGTTTACCCAAATCACCTGCCCCTACAAAGAGCTTCCCATTGCAGTCAAAGCCTGTAGCCCACCTCTCACCTCCATTATGTCCAATCTCTTTCCAGGGAGGCTTCAGAGAACTTTCTGTGTGTTGGGGTCATTGCTCTGTTTCCCCTGGGTTCTTGTTTCTTTTCCCATGGTCGTTCGAACACGGCAAGCAAAACCCTGCGAAATCAGACACTCAAGAGTCATTGCCACCATACTCATGGTTTTGCAGTTTCCAAACTTCAAGCCCCAACAAATACAATGTCTCTTGGAAGTATTTGGGGGAACTCCCCAGGAGGGAGCACCAAGCAAGCCCTGGGCAGCCCAGTGATTCTCATCAGTGGCTGCATTTGGAATCGTTTTGGGTCTTCTCACCTATACGAGTACCTGGGTCCCATCCCCAGGGAGGCCGTCCTCATTGGTTTGGGGAATGGCCTGGGCATCAGGAATTTAAAAGCTCCCAGGTGACCCTCATAGGCAACTGGGACTGGGAACCACAACTCTGGCCAGTCTTCTCCCTGCTTCCCCTAGTGCTGTGCTGAAGCCACCTGCTTCAGAGTGGGGTGACTCCCCAGCCCCACCCGAGAACACTGGGGCACATCCCTTCACAGCTTTGCCCAGTGACATCGCTTTGGTCGCCATATTGGCCAAGGTGGAGAGCGTTACACCACGGAACTCCACAAACCCTCCCAGTTAGCTCCACCACCTGAGAACTGGTTGTTACATATTTATAAACACCCCCTTGGCTGCTTGACTGCTCCCCACTCTAACCTGATTTGCTGTGTATTAAGGGAGACAAAGTGAACTTCATTTCTCCTTGGCAAAGGTCAAGGTGTCCGCATAAAGATAACAGGTGCCCCGAGCCTACGTCTCAGGAGCTCCTCATCACTGACCTGCAGGAGCAAGTCAGCAAGCAGGGGAAGTTCATGAATTGTATTTTTAGATAGAATTAGAAATTGGGTAATGGTTTTCCCTGTTACAGAGATCTCAAAATAAGCTTTTTTTAATAGGCCTTCTCTCATTTCTTCTCTTTGCTTATATCTTTCTTTTAGTTTTTCTGCTTTTGTCTGAAAGATGTCAAAGAGGTGAATGGAAAAGTGTTCGTGGCATGTGCAGTCTGCTTTCCTTATGCATGAGACAAAAGGCTCATGATCCCTGGGTTGGGGCGGGGAGGGATCAAAGGGCAAAGGGCATTCAGGTGTCGCCCTGTCCAGAAGGTTGAATGCGTGTTCTGTATGATCTCGGTTTTACAGAGCTCCCCCCGTCCTGCTCCTCAGAGGGGAGCTCAGAGGCCCAGCAGGGCAGGTGGCAACAAAACAGAGTCTGCCCACTTCTCCAGGTAGTCTCCAGGAAAATCGTACGCAAACCTGGACAAGGTGGTTGGTCCATCGTCAGATCTGAAGTTGGCCAGTTATTTAGAGTAGGTAACAAGATGCTTCCATCGTGCCCATCATCACCACCTCGGCCATTACTAAATTCTATATCCGACTTGTCTTGTAACAAATATCTGTTGGAAACTCCATGTGTTGAGTTGCTGTCTTAGCCAATGGGCTTTAGAACTCGAAATGACATCCATGTGATAGGATATTATAATTGCTTTGAAAAAAACAGAATGTAGGGGAACAAGGCAAAGGAAAAATAAGCAAACCAATAAGAACAGTCATGAAACATGGTCTTAGCCCAAAGGCCTCGAAAGGATGACGTGAATCTCTACGTTCCTCCGTGGCTGTGATTAATAGTGATGGATCACCGCGATGTGGGCTGTGTTCATTAACGTGAAGGAGACCGAATAAGTCACACACCACGAATACTCCATTTATGAATGATTAAAATATTTCACAGCCATCTATCACTTTAAGCTCAAATACTCAAGTGTAGTTAAAAAATCAATTCTAAGTAAGAGGGAAAGGAGAGGTGGCCGGGAGATGAAAATGCTGTCTCCTGCCTCTGGGGTTGGTTTCTGGGTGTTTTGTGTGTGAGGCTGGTTTGGTTCTTCAGTGAAGCCGCCTGGTTTAGCTGGGATTCAAAGGCAGCTCTGCAGTAGAAACCTTGACAGCCTTTAATAAAGAGATATACAATGTCTAGGATGTATTGGAAGGAACTCTGATGCTTGTGGTTTTGTATATGGTTATGGTAAATAACTAACCCGCTGATTGTTGTGGTCTGGCCTTTGCTGGGAGCACGGGACCCCCGGAGACCCATCTAACCTACACCCCCCATACCTACGGGACAGCCTTGCTTGGCGGTGCAAGCCTGCAGCCCACCTCCCCGCGGAGTGGTGCTTACTTTTAACCCACAGGAAAAAGTGGCTTTTTTCCCCTTTGTTTGTGACGTTGACAAGCCAGAGGCAGCCGAGAACTTTCTGTGTGTTGGGGTTGTCACTCGGCATTTCCCCTTTCCCCATGACTGATTTTTCGAGATGCTCTCGGTAAATGAGCCCAAGTGGGAGGATGAGATGATTGCTGAGTCCTGAGCAGAGCTCGCTGCCCTCCAGGGGGAGAGCAGCCTTCACATCCTGACAGGAGGCGCTCAACCCGAACCAGAGAGCCAGAGCGGCAGGCGCCATCTCTGCCCCTGCCTCAAATTAGAGCGTGAACACAGGCTCCAGACGGCTCTCTGCTTCCCTCCCCCCCCCACCCCGAGTCTCTCTCTTCTGTCTCTGTCTCTCTCTCTATATATAAATATTTCTTTTTTCCACTTTTAATGGGTTAGTCTCCTATCCTCCTAACCACTCCTCTGTGTAGAAGCACTTAAGGAGAAAGGGCCATATTGGACATCAGCATTCACAGAGAGGGAAGCTGCAAAGCCGGACCGAATGAACGTTTTGGAGCAAATGTGAAAGCTCATGCCTTTGGTCCAGTGTTAGCACACACACAAAAAGGGTTGGGGGCTTGGAGCAAGCAGGGATGGGGACTCCCGTGACTCCCACCCGCCATGCCTGCCTGAAGGTCTGTGGCTCAAAAGAGAGAAGATTGGGCTTTTCTTTCACCACATCCAACCTGTTATCAAGCAAAATGTGGAGAAGGTGTTGGGCTTGTAATCTCTCCAACCCTCGGAAATGAGCAGTTGTTGAATTTTAAAAGGTAAGAGAGGTGTTTTCCTTGGAGCCCTTTGGCGGCATTTGTATGATCCTTCAAAAAAACAATGGTAGGATGTTTTGATTTTAGGAAAGAATATGATGTCCCCAAAGACTGCTTCCCGTGAGCACCTCCCCTGTCCTCTGCCCAGCGTCCACCGAGAGAGATGCCTTCCCCATCACAGTAGACTAGTGACACTTTCCTTGCTGACCAAATGCTGCTCTGAAAAGCCATTATGTCATGCTGTATTCTGCTACTGGATATCGGGTGCGAGACTTAGGACCAGAGGAAGGTTCTAGAGAAACACCAGGGCTTCTCCTCCTCTAGTGCATGTAATACCCACTAGAGGCCTGTTCTTGGAGGCTTTTAGGTCTCCCATGTTTCCACACATCCCCAGAGCGATATGAGCGGGCCTTTGAGTGATGATGTCCCCATACCAACGCTGCTGGAAGACCTAGTTCTCTGCCGCCTCTGCCCAAGGACAAGAAAGAAGAAGCTCTCTCGGAAGACCAGGATAACCCCACCTCCACTTTCTAGAATTATTTTCCCAGTTCCAGCAATGCCATTTTATTTATTTTTAGTTTTATTTTTTTAATTCGGTTAATTAGCATAGAGTGTATTATTAGTTGCTGAGGTTTAATTTAGTGATTCATCAGTTGCATATAACACCCAGTGCTCATTATATCACGTGCCCTCCTTAATGTCCATCACCCAGGTACCCAGTCCCCCCACTCCCTCCCCTCCAGCAACCCTCAGCTTGTTTCCTAGAGTTAAGAGTCTCTTATGGTTAGCAATGACATTTTAAAAGAAACTTTTAAGGAAATATCCTCTGGACCCTGCATATATCTCTTCCAGGGCACACAGCTGGTTCTCTTGGTCAACAAGTCTAAGAGGAAAGACACAGACCCTGCCAAGGAGATCACGGAGAATCTTGTCTCCATTCCAGTTCCAAGCACTTAAAATTTCATTGTACCTCTCAGCTTCCCACAGACAGCCCCATCGCTTTTGTTTCCAGGGCTGACTCACTATTTGGTCCTTTTGGTTTGTGGGGTGGAAAGGCCCTTTGTTTGATGTTCAGTGACACCTGGACAAATCTGCTATCCCTTCAGCCTCCTGGCTCAGCAACCCAGCAGATGTCCCCAGGCTTTGCTCTTAGAGGTCCCATTTTCTCTATCACATCTCGTACACCCCCGAGTCCCAGCCTTAGAATTCAGAATCTGTGTCTTGGGACTCTATGTCCGGGATGAGATGCATTGAGCAAATTGTGCCTTTGGACCTAGATGCTTTGTTCTTTACCGCCTTCTTGAGAACCTTTCCCTTGTCTACCTTCAGCTTTTAGAACACAGGACTCTTCTCCTTAATGTAAGCATTGGTGCAATTGCCCAGAAAGGAAGACCATGTCCCCTCCCTACACTGATATTATAGACACCCCTCTTTGGATCCAAACTTCAGGGTTCGTGATAATTTTTTCTCTCCCGATTGAACGTCGTTGAGCTGGAGATGTCCCAGTATCTCTTCTTGAAACACTACTTGTATTTGTTTGCTGCCATAACAAAGTCCACAGACTGGGGAACTCAAACAACAGAAATTAATTGTCTCACGGTGTTGGAGGCTAGACATCCAAGATCAAGGTGTTATCAGGGCTGATTTCTTCTGAGGCTTTTCTCCCTGGCATGTAGATGGCTGCCTTCTGGCTATGTCTTCACATGGCCATCCCTCTGCGTGTGCCTGTGTCCTAATCTTTTCTTTGGACATCAGTTATATTGAATCAGAGCCCACCCTATGACCTCATTTTACCTTAACCCCTTCTTTAAAATCCCCATCTCTTAAAAAAAAAAAAAAAGAAGCCCCATCTCCAAATATAGTGACATTCTGAGTTATTGGGGGGTCGGACTCCAACAGTTGTGGGGGGACACAGTTCAACCTGTAACACCACCTAAGATCAAATATTTATATTTTCATAGAAAAAGGCTTATCTTCTTCTAAGGATTGGCTCCCAATTTAGATTTTCCTTAAAGTAGGGGAAGGATTGGGAAAATATTTTAGAAGCTCTTTTTCTCCGATATTCTTTCTCTAAAAGATAATTAGGCATTGAGGACACAATTACATTAATATCCAGGTCCTGGTTTCCTGCAATTCCCAGGCCCCTTGCATGATTCTTTTGCAACCCTTTACTTTATACACAAAGAATATTGACTGTCTGAATGAAACATGTCGAACTTTAAATCTGTTAAAATTTCTACTGCCTTTAGTGAGGTATTACTTGCTGTGATACTCTGCAGAGTGAGAGAGACTAACTGTACAAAAGAATGAAATAATTTGGGGTGGTTCTGTGTTTTCTTTCCTTTTGAGTTTAGATTTGTGCCCAGCTCATCCTCATCCTCACTTGTGCTTCAGTTCTGAAGCCGCCCTCCCCCCAACACATACATATCTATGTGGGGCATCCTTTCTTTTTTTTTTTTTTTATAATGATCAATTACACACTGATTATTGATTACTACTTACGTAGTGGGCTCAATCTCTTAGCAATGACAGTCTCAAAGGTAAGAGTTATGTCTGGAGATTTTTGATCCTTCAACCCCCAGCACTTAAAATCATTTTAACAGGATGCTCAATCAATCTGCCAGTGATGATAATTCAGGTGTCATTGCTAAACCAGGATCCCCATGACTTTGATTCCCTTATCTTATAGATATGTTTTTTATAGGTTAAAAAAACAAAATCCACAGAGATTAACACAGAGATCAAAATTAACTATTGTGATTGGGCTCTTCTTAACTGTTGACCCCTCTCCCCTCCTCCAGGGAAGATGGCTTAAAGGATAACATAATCAATATATAATGATCAATAACAATCATACCCTGCCAACAATCGCATCTAAGCACTGGCTGCTTCTCTACCTGTATGATTTTTCTGGTTTCTTGGGGTGAGAGGCTGGGGCGTTCTGGGGGTGCCCAATATTGAGTACAGAGACCTGAATACAAACACCTGTGAAGTTTTCTGCCACTTCTAGAGTCAGTGAGCAAGCTCACTGAAGAGTTATTTCTCCTTCTATGTGACTCATACACCAGGAAAACAAATATGCACTGACAAATCACAGCATTTCAGAGGATGTGATTGCAAAGGGCAAGACAGACGATCATGTTAACAATTATACCCAATAGGATTTAAAATCCAAAATTATTTTGGCTTGCGCTGTCACGATCACTGGTAATATCCAGATATATTTAGTCGATGACTAAATATATTTTACTGTGGCACACAATTAACACAAAAGCAGCAAAACAACTTAACATGGCATGTATGACCATCATCCAGAGGGTCTTTCTTTGTGATCAGTTGGAAAATTGTGGCCATCTAGTTGTAATATTACTAAAACTCATATTTGAATGGAATGATGAATATCTAGAAATTAAAATGGCAATTTTACTTTCCCAAGTAATTTTAAAACCAACAGGCTGGGGGTATGGCATCCTGGGAGTTCGGTTTGACTTGGTTCCTCTTGGGGCAAACCTTCAAGAGTTGTTTGCCTGAACAAGGTGGCAGGACATGCAGGAAGGAAGGGGCAGCCTCCTGGCGGAGATTCCCTGTTGGAAAGCCAGTATCAATGTATAGGTTTGGGGGAAGCATTGAACGTGGATATGTGCAAACAATAAGGAACCTGGGGCATCTCAGGGGACAAAAGACTCCAAGAGGAAGAAATTCATTGAACTGATTCAAACACGCCAGCAACAGTATTTTATGTGATCCCTCCTGTGACTAGGATGGGCACACCCTGTTGGAATTCTGGTACACGCAGGGAACTGGAGCTAATACAAGACATAAAGAGACCCCATAGAAGGACAGGGATCCTCTGGGAGGTTCCTCCGTTTGGTGAGAGGGAAGGTTACTGCATACAAGTTCTTAGAGTAACACGTAGGAATGCATTGCTTTGAGCTAAGTAACAAAATCTACATTGCAAAAAAAAAAAAAAAAAAAAATCCGTTATTTGCTTTATTTAATCTACAGAGATAATTTTCACCTGAGAAATGATTGTTTATCAGTGTGCTGGTGTGTTTTGACAAAAAAGGCAAAAGTCCTAACATTTCACAATATGAATGCATCCAAAAAAATTGGAACATTAGCTGCATATGTACTCTGTAGTGTTTTTTTTCCTTGTGTTTTGATTTTAGCCATTTTGACAGGTGTGAGGTGATACCTCATTGTGGTTTTGATTTGCATTTTCCTGATGATGAGTGATGTTGAGCATCTTTTCATGTGTCTGTTGATCATCTGTATGTCTTCTTTGGCAAAATGTCTGTTCATGTCTTCTGCCCATTTTTAATTGGTTTGTTTTTTGGTGTTGAGTTGTATAAGTTCTTTATACATTTTGGATACTAATCCTTTCTCAGATATGTCATTTGCAAATATCTTCTCCCATTCAGTAGGTTGTTTTTTAGTTTTTTATGGTTTCAGGTCTCACATTTGGGTCTTTAATCCATTTTGAGTTCTACAGCATTTGCTAACAGAGATACACTACAAGTAGCCTCAAGAGTCAAAATAACAGTTTCAGTAAATTTGACAACCTATATACTTACAATGGAATATTACACATTCAGAAAAGGATGTCATAAAAGTTATGAAATCATATGAAAATTTGTTTTCAGTATCATTTACAATAGCAAGTTTAGCAAGTATATGTTGTATAAACAAATTTATAAATAAATGCATTCATAGAAAAGGCCAGAAAAGTGTATGCAAATATTAAGTGATTAATCAACAGATCATTCTAATTTTCTTCCTAATCCAAAGAACCATAAAAATAGAAACTTAAAAAAAAAATAAGCGAAGCAACATTTTCAAGCTCTTAAATGTCTTTTTAATAGTGGCTACTGTTAACGACAAATAAATCAGATGTGGAAATTTAGTGTACCCCACACATTCCCACCAGAGCTGATAATGATAATAGGGAAAAAAGATAGAGAAACACCGGCCTGTTATGGCCTAACATTTTTAGGACTATTGTTGATAATTTGAAATATAGCTGTTTCCCCACCCGGCTTAAATAGACCAAAGTCATTAGAAGACCAAGTAAATGATTTTTTTTATAAAAAGCTCCCTTGGGCCAAGTGTCCCAGGCTGAGAAAATAGTAGCACATCAACCTCTGGTGTCCTGTGGGGTCTCCAAGGACCCACCCGGGGCAGCAAGGTGGGTCCCGTCTGTGGTCTGCCACTGACATCTCATCAACCCTCCCAGGACACACAGAAGTGTATTAAAAAGAATGTTCCGTGCCCCGTTGGAAACATCAAGTTGAAGACTCTCCCTGATAGGTATCTCTGAGCAGAATGCTGTCCTGGGGCCATGCCAGTGGCGCCCGACTGTCTCATTTCCAAGGCGGCAATTGAGTGGTAATTGCAGGATCCTATTTGGAACAACACTGCAGCGGGGCCTGATAAAGTTTGTAACTCTTGAGATAGAAATCTGAGAACTCTAAACAACTTATTTACAAAGAAGGACACAGATAGGCTTTAACTACCTCATAAATCGGCTCTCCTTGACCGCAAAGACAGCAGATATGAGCTTCTTGGGGGAATCAATTAGCCCCGGACAGGGATTATTCTGTTGGATGGGTCTTCTTTGGTGGCATGGCTCTCATAATTAACAGACTGGGCCAAGTAGTTACCAGCACTAAGCTGAACGAGGAAAAGCCCTGGGGCTTCACTTTGAGGTTGGGGGTAGGAGTTCCCAGGGAATGCTCGAGATGAACCAGTGAAACGGGCTGCCTAGATAAACTGTAAAAACAGGACCAGCCTGGAATCATTAGACCAAGAATTCTCAACGTGGCGCTCTTGACCTTTGGGCATGGATCTTCATTGTTGTGGGGACAGTCCTGCACACGGTGGGATGTCCGGCACCATCTCTGGTACCCCCTAACCCATTGGACAGCAGTAGCACCCCTCCTCCTCCCTGCTGTGACAACCCAAAATGTCTCCATTGTCAAATGTTCCTTGGGATGGAGTCAAAAGCCACCCCCTCCTTTGAGAACCTTAGAGCCATTCCCTGGGTTTTTCAATGTTGTTTTTCAGGGGTTAATTTTTTTTTTTTTCCCTTAAGTGCAGATTGATATTTGGATATCATTGCCTTCTCTCCTCTCCGGCCTTTCTGAGTGCCCCACTATACGATTACATGTTGGCTGATTCTTCCATCTTTAACCTGAAGCTTTGAAAGGAAACAGCTTTTATCTTCTCTGTTACACGGAGGGGGTGGCGTGGGTTTGAATATCTATTGCTTTGCATGCAAATTTCCATCCTTTGATCCCCTTCCCACAGCTTTTTTTTTGGGGGGGGGGGAGATGCTAAGAATCCACCAGTCTTGACCTTAGGTTTGTAAACAGACTGGAGGAAGCCTGGAAAGGTCATTTCCTTCCCCCTGGCCAGAAGATGCAGGTTTTCATGCAAGATAATTTCAGTGTTTTCCTAGTCTTTTAGCTCGGAGGAAGTAAGAGAACGCTCCCTCATACGCTCCTGTCCACCCTGCCCAGGGCCATAATGCAGAAACCAACGCTCTTTTTCACTCACTCACTATTTGCATATTGTTCTCCATGCTCAAATTTCTTCTTTGTCCTGGAAAAAAAAAAGTTTGTGGGAAGACTTCATTTGAGCCAATTTTCCTTATTTTTCAGGCAGGGTAAAATAAAAAAGCTCAGGATTTTGGCAAATTCTACAACAGAATAAAGCGAAAGTGTTCTTTCATTTTGCACAGCAGTCATTAAAGAGAACTCAGACATTTGTTTTTCCTCCGTGAGCTCTTAATTGTCTAATGACAAAGGAGCATGCGTCTCCATCTCTGTGCTGTTATGTCTATACTTCGTGCAAGGTCCGTCTCCAAAGCAACTTCTTATCGGGCAGAGCGATGGCTTTGCGTGTTGACTCCGCTCGCTGTTAACACAGAGCCATAAATTACATGGCTCCGTTTTTTTTCTCGTAGTCTAATCATTTCTCTGGGAAAAACAGTGTCCTGCTGGGTCTTGCCCTTCACAGAATGTGTACAAACTCGTGCCAGACTCCAGCACGTGGGGAGGACAGCAGCTTGTCCACTCGCCCCCGACCAAGCATCCTGCAACACGCAGCGTTGTTTTCCAGTGTTCGACCTCTAGCGAAAATATTTCCGTACCTGCTGGAAAGTAAAAGTGTAGTCGGTGAGCTGAGGCTTCCTGGGTGAAGCTGCAATCCTGGAAAATAAAACTCGGCTGAGGGAAAAATGACAATGACAGCATTCCTCCACCTTTAGAGTTATAGGGTGTAAGAGCTGGCCAGGACCTGAAAGAATCACTTATCCACCCCCATGGTTCTTCAGATTAAGAAACTGATACTGAAAGATGAGAAGGGAATTGTTTCACTCGAAGCAGCTGGTTAATGGCAGGGTTGGGAAAAGAACTCACCACGATGCTGACTCTCAAGCTCTTTCCACTGCAATTCACTACCTGTCCCTGGCACCGGCAAGGAGACGGTGTGCTCCTACCTCAGGGCCTTTGCACGGCTGCTCTCTGGCTTCAGAGATCTTCCCTCAAATATTGCCGTCTCTTTTTCATTCACTTTATTTAGATTTCTGCTCAGATTCTGTCTCCCCAGACATCACCTTTTCTACAATAGCAGCCCCTGCCTGTCCCCTTTCTTTGTGCTTATCTTGCTTTTCATCATAGCATTTACCGCTACCTGGCATTACATTTATTTGCCAAATGGAGCACCAAAAGCATCTGCCACAATTAGATCATAGATATGCGGGTCAGAAAAGAAAGGCCCTGCCACATTCCTGCAAAGCTGGAGCTCTAAAGAACTTAGAAATGGCTAATAACTATGAAAAACCAGGAATCTCACAAGTAATCAAATAAACCCAAATGAAATGATAATATACCATGTTCTTTTGTATCATGACTCAGGTCAAAGTTGCCAATAAGCTACCTTTGCCCAGTTAGTTTTTTGTTGCTTCCAGCCTCTCTCCTCTGTGTTCCTAGGACACCCCATATGACTGGTGTATTTGAGAAAAAAACCAATAAAACATCAATCTATTTATCTATCTACTGATGGGGCCGGGGAGGAGAGAGGGAAGAGAGAGAGGAGTGAGAGGAGTTACTTTAAGGAATTGGCTCATGTGATTATGGAAGGGGCCAGTGCAGAATCCGTAAGGTGGGCTGGCAGGCTGGCAGGCTAGAGAGGAGCCAAAGCTTCAGTTCCCACAAAGATCCTCTGCTGCCGAATTCCTTCTTGGTGGGTGGAAGTCAGTCTTTATTCTGCTCAGGCCTTCACCTAATGAGGCCCACCCACATTATAGAGAACAGTTTGCTTTACTCAGAGTCCATCAGTTTCAGCATAATCTCATCCAAAACCACCCTCAAAGAAATATCTAGAATAATATTTGACCAAGATCTGGATACTGTAGCCCAACCAGCCCACACAACCTTAAGCATCATACCTAGTTTTCTTCCTATCACACCAAATGCTCTATATCAGTCTTCTTAACAGCATCCTCCTCCACCAAAATTATTGAAATGTCTTATGTTGGGGACTCAGATAGAGCAAGTAAAAATACAGGACGCCCAGTTAAGTTTTGATTTCAGATAAACAACAAAAATGGTAAGCATAAATATGCCCCAAATACTGCGTGGGAAATACTTAAACTAAGCAATCATTCATTGTTGATTTGTATTTCAGATATGGTGGATTTTCTCGCCACCTTAACTGCCCTTTATTACTTTCCTGAGCCATGTGATAACCCCCAACAGACTTCCCTGTCTCCATTCCTGCCCCTCATTGGCTGTTTACTCCTTAGTCAGTAGAGTCGTTTTTGTAAATGTGATCTCCCTTAGTCTAGACCAGATGCCAGAAAAAAATGCGTGAAAATCCACTAGACCACGCTTACTCTGCTTAATAAAATTCTTTAAAAGTGGTTAATCATAATTAAAATCTAAATTCTCCACAAGTCTTTGTGTGACTCTGCCCCTGCCCTTGGGTCTCAGGGGCACACTTTATCTCAAGCTTTCTGTTTCTGAAGTTCACAACTTGTGCTGGCCTCAGGGTGGGTGGCACACCGTCTTTCTTCCGCCTAAGAAGCTCTTCCTTTGGATAAGACTGCTCCCTCTGCCAGCCTCAGCTCAGATTCTGTCATCCCAGCGAGGACCGCCCCGGTAGCGTCAGGACTTACGCCTTCAACTTCTTCTTCTCCAAGGCACCTGCAGCACCAAGGCTCTCCCACTGGAGTGTGAGATTCTTGAGGGCACACATTCCACCCAGTTTACTCTTTTGCTTATTCCATACCTTTATCTCTTTATTTTTTTGAAGATTTTATTTATTTATTTTCTTGAGAGAGAGAGAGAGCATGCAGGGGAGTGGGGTGAGGAGCAAAGGGAGAGGGACAAGCAGACTCTGAGCTGAGATCAGAGCCCCACGTGAGTCTCGATCTCATGATGCTGAGATCATGACCTGAGCTGAATTCAAGAGTCAGACACTCAACCGAGCCAGCCAGACTCCCCTTGTCTCTTTAAATGTGAGTGTGGAGATTCCTTAAGAAATTAAAAATAGGGCTACCCTTTGACCCTGCAATCACACTACTGGGTATTTACCCCAAAGATGCAGATGTAATGCAAAGAAGGGCCACATGTACCCCAAAGTTCATAGCAGCAATGGCCACAATCGCCAAACTGTGGAAAGAGCCAAGATGCCCTTCAACAGATGAATGGATAAAGAAGATGTGGTCCATATATACAATGGAATATTATGCCTCCATCAGAAAGGATGAATACCCAACTTTTGTATCAACATGGACGGGACTGGAAGAGATTATGTTGAGTGAAATAAATCAAGCAGAGAGAGTCAATTATCATATGGTCTCACTTACGTGTGGAGCATAAGGAAAAACAGGGAGGACACTGGGAGAAGGAAAGGAAGGGTGAATTGGGGGAAATTGGAGGGGGAGATGAACCATGAGAGACTGTGGACTCTGAGAAACAAACTGAGGGTTTTGGAGGGGAGGGAGGTGGGAGGTTGGGTGAGCCTGGTGGTGGGTATTGAGGAGGGCACGTATTGCGTGGAGCACTGGGTGTGGTGCATGAACAATGAATCTTGGAACACTGAAAAAATTAAAAAAAGAAAAAAAGAAAACCAGAAACTTAAAAAAAAATGTGTGGGTTTCCTCTTGCTTTTCAACTGTATATTATTGGGAGAAAAAACAACAATATTATCAGGAATTAAGTGTAGTGAGTACTCTGAAAAACTGTTGGTAAGCCCTAAATTGATAATATAAAATTCCAGGCACCTCTTATAGACTACTGGGGAAATGTAAAGAGATGAAATAATGAATAGGTATAGATGAATGGATACATAGATATAGAAGATAGATTTGTAGGTATTAGAGAGACAGATATCAATGGAAGATGACGAGACATAGAAAGATCCATTGACTGGAAGACTGATAGGGTAATTGGACATGGGTAGATATGGGAGACAGAATATATAGTGTGAACATAAAGGAGAGATGAATAGTGATAGAAAAGAGAAGAAAGAGAGGGAGGCAAATGTGGAAGAGGAGATGGATAGATATTGAGAATAAAATTTTTCTATATTCCAAATTCCAAAGAGGAGAGAACTGGCAATTCTTTGGTTGCAGGATGGTGCAATCAGCAGAATCAGTTTTAAGCCACTGATGACACTGTATGAGCTCACCTTCTGCAAGTGGCAGTTCTACGCTTCTAAATTCAATCAGCAACAGCCACAGTTTGCCAACACTGCTTCCGTGGCTAATGGTTGGCTGACTTTCCAAATTTTGGTTTCTGAACTTCTGACAATTCCCGAACTCTGTGTTTCTCTAAACCTTTTATAAAACCATTTAAAAAATGGTATAAGAAAATGGACGTGACTATCTGACCAACAGATGAGAAAAGACTTCTGTAAGCATAAACTAATTTTAAAAATTCCCCCAAAATAGACAGATAACAGTAAAAAAATCAAAGATATTTGAGTGTCACAAATACCATGAACAACATTGTTAGGCAGACAAGCTAGAAACAGTATTTGCATCAAATGTCATAGACAAACCAACTTGTGGTTAGCAATCAACCTATTTAAGAAACTTACACCAGGGGTGCCTGGGTGGCTCAGTCGTTAAGCGTCTGCCTTCCGCTCAGGGTATGATCTCAGGGTCCTGGGATCAAGCCCCACATCGGGCTTACTGCTCGGCAGGGAGCCTGCTTCTCCCTCTCCCACTCCCCCTGCTTGTGTTCCCTCTCTCACTGTGTCTCTCTCCGTCAAATAAATAAATAAAATATTAAAAAAAAAAAAAAGAAAGAAACTTACACTACTCAGTAAGAAAGACATGAAAACCCTAATGGCCAGAGAGGCAAAAGATAAGAAGACAATTCACAGAAGAAATACAAATAAAGAAGTGAAAAAAGTGTTTCACAGGCACTTGTAAGTCAAAATCAAGGAAATAAAATCAAAGAAAAACAAAATAAAACCATGGCATTTCACACATCATGGTAGCAAAGATCAGTCATGGTTAAGCCAGTTTTAGCCACGGGTGAGATTACGTGGAGGAACTCAGCCATTGTGCAGGGAGTTGTAAGTGGAAGAATCTTCCTGAAACTTCCATTGCGTTCATAGCAAGAGCCTTAAAACAAAATTCACACCCTTTCTTCAGAACTCCCCACGAGCTATCTCTTCCTTGGAAGTAAGAAGAAGCTCAAAGCAAGCTTTCAGCACAGATATTCGTTACTGAGATATTTCTAATTGTGCAATATTTGGAAACCCACCCAATAACCGTGAACACAATGACGTAAATTCTGCTACAAACACATGATGGAATATTTTGCCATCATGATAACGGAGTTTGCAAGAAATTTTTAACCACACATGAAAATGCTTGTTATATAGTGAAACAAAAAACAGGATATAGATTTGTATAAGCTTTGTATAACCCAATTTTACTAAAATGTGTGTTTATGATTCAAATTTTCTGAAAATTATAGAAAAATACATCCGTTTTTCCCAGTAGTTATTTTTAAATAATTTTATTATAATCAATCATTTGATTATTATTTTCCAAATTCTGAGCATTCTTTCCCACTCGCTGTTTATAAAGTCTCTACTCAAGGACACTAATCCCTGTCAAATTGTGTTCTTTCTTTTCCTTTCTTTTTTTTTTTCTTAAATACAATTATACCTTTCAATAAATGGGTCACGGAACTGTGTCTGTGGTGGGTACAATAGGAGCACTGCATTTTAGCTACCCCCAGGCACTCAAGTTTCCTGGGAGGCTGCATCGTTCTTCTAGAATTCCCCTTCATCTTGTAGCTGTGGCTCAGTGACTCCCAAATCCAGATTCCCATGCCATCCCCGGCACAAGCAGGAAAGAGATTCAGATCCTGGACCTCTTTTAGTTGCCCTTTATGCAAACCCTAATACACTTGCTGCATGGCTTCATCAAGAAAGATTTGATCATTGTTCCCACGCTGGGGACTGGCCCTTCCTGTCGGCGATGGGCTGGTTTGGGTATTGTAAGTGTTCCTTTTCCTCTCATGAAACAAGAAAGAGGTAATTGGCCAGATTCTAGGCAGTGTGTATTATTTTTATAATCACATGTACACACAAACCACAAATATTACAAATTAAAAAAAAAAAAACTAGCGATGAGAAAAATTGTCATAATAATATGCAAAGAAGTTAACATGAAAGTAATAGAAATAATATGAGCCCAAATGTTAAAAAAAAAAAAAAAAAAGGTTACAAAAGGCCTGGAAGAAAATTTTACCGATGTTTCCTTTGGATTACAGGAAGGTAGATTTTTGTTTTCTTCTTTATACGTTTCCTGTATGCTCGAGTTTCTATCACGAGGCAGAACAAGGAAGCCTATTATTTGCAGAAGGGAGTGGTGGTGGGGGGGGTAGGGGTAACAACAGCAAAGAGAATTATAAAGTTGATCTTGGGAAAAAAAGCCTCCCCTAAATGAAGATTGGCTTATACATAACATTCTCGGGAGGCTAAGCCTACCCACCTCAGTGGGCAGCAGCTGTGCCCCGGAGCGAACTTTATCACTCCACTTCGCACATGGGAAAAGCAAGACTTAGGTGGATGCTGCAGGGTTCCTGTGGCCACACATCTGGTACGTGGCTGAGCAGACACATTGCTCTTCACTCACCTCCTGGGAGACGGGAGCAGACCAACCCTAGGGACCTGCATATCTCCTACCCTGCAAAACGAATGGAGCTTACCATGCACATCAAAACATTCTCAAGGGGTTCAATTTTGTTTCTGCCACGTACGACCATAAAATCAGCTGGGGCGTGGGTTTGCTATTTCTTGCCTTCCCTGTTGTCAGACACCCTCGCTCCTACTCCCCCACCCCACTCACCCCCAACTGACTCTTCTGCTCTCCCCGTGCTGGGATGCAGAGACAGGGGCAGAATAGTCTGGGAGGGAGGAGGTCACATGGTCTGGTTGATATTTACAGCATTACGACATCATTCCCTAAAGCCGTGTTTCCTGGGAGGATGCGGAATTCGCCTGGCAGCCTCGTTATGGGCAGTGTCCCTGTGCCCCTTGGGCAGGATCCTGGACCCCACATTCTGCAGACCCTACTAGCATCCTTTGTTCTTCTGGAGAATGCAGCTCATTTGGTACTTGAAAGAATATTATAAGAAATCTTGTGTCATAGAGTTTAGGAATGCTGCTCCATTTGACTTTTGAGTTCAGTGTTGGGTTGACAGGAAATACTTCTTTGGGGTTATGCTTTTTTTGCGTCTTTTGCATTTCCAGCTTTACTCAGATGCCATAGGATGCCACAAGCCCCTGTATACAGGCAAAGTGAAGCAAGAGTTATACTTGATGTGATTCATGCTAAAGTGTACCGTTTGCCTGAAATTATCAGATAACTGGGAGCAGAGGTATTTTGAGGTTTCCATTCTGTTTGTGCTTGAATTATCTAGGAAATGGTTCATTTCCTAAGTTTGCATAAGGAGAGTGTCTCAGATGAATCCCACAGCTTGATGCTGGCAAGAAAGTGCAAATATCTTAATTATCAATAGAGCTAAGTTGACTGCTTTGTCCAAAACATGAAAAAGCCTGAGTGAGGCTAGTTCAAGGACAAATTGAACTTTAGCAGCCTTCCGGAAGTCTGCGAGCGGCCACTGGCAGGTAGCTGAGCTTGTCGAGGAAGCGTATGCCCCTCTTCTCAAGTACATGCCATTTGTCCGTGCTTGCTCTGACATCCAGGGGGAGGGTTTGGGTAACTGTTTTGAAATAAGCCACCTGAATCAGTGTCCTTCCAGGGGGCCAGACGCCAAGCTTTCTTATGGGTCAATTTGTTAATTCTCACATCGACGCCATGCATGGGAGGTATCATTCCCCAGTCTGCGGACGAGGAAGCTGACGTGCCTTCGCACTGACCACACTTGCGAAAGTGTCACAGCTGCAAGGTGGCAGATCTGACTTTGAACTCAGGAATGATGAAGTCTAAAAATCACAGTCTTTTGAAGTTGCTACACTGCCTTATGAGTCCCATCACTGAGACAGAAGCATCTTTGGGTTCAATATCTGGTGAAATAGTTCTTCGGGCTCAAGTTTTTCCAGTTCTTTACTTCCGGAGGAAGCGAGAGGGTAGATGGGGACCTTCAGGCGGCCAGCTGTTGCAGATGCAACCCCGCCTTGCCTGCCTGCCCCCGCATTGCTCCTCTGGAAGGTCTGGGCCGCGTCTCCACACACTGTAGCACTGGGCTGATATGTGTGGGCGTTAGGAGTACTTTTTGATTTTGAGAAAATACATGCATTTTTGCACATCTGTACACACACACAGACACACACACACACACACACACACAAACACATCGCAGGCCACTCCCTCCTCCTTTAGGTCTTGGCCGGGACCTCTTGAACTGCTCTTAGAAGACAGGACATGACTTAGTCGCCAACGATTTCTGAAATAATGGTGTGAAGAGGAAGTTGGGTATGATGCAAGTGTAGGGGGAAATAGAGAGAAAATTGCGTCTGGGACAATGATTTATTTTTTGTAGAGAGGAGTCATCAACTTTATTCTCCCTGTATTTAAGTAAGAGCGCTCTCAAAATAGCTGTTTTTTTTTTAAGATTTTATTTATTTATTTGACACAGAGAGAGAGAGAGATCACAAGCAGGCAGAGAGGCAGGCAGAGAGAGAGGGGGAAGCAGGTTCCCTGCTGAGCAGAGAGCCCGATGCGGGGCTCGATCCCAGGACCCTGAGATCATGACCTGAGCCGAAGGCAGAGGCTTTAACCCACTGAGCCACCCAGGCGCCCTCAAAATAGCTGTTTTGATATCCATTGCTGCACAGGGTCCTCCCCATGCCTCGATTCCAAGTTCGGAAGCCTGAAGCTTGTGTTGGAACGATGAGCTCCTGACTCTCGGGGTTGGGAAAGACTCTAATAGAGAGGCATGCCATGGAGGAGGCTGGTTTCAAACCTTCTCTGGGAGTCCATGTCAGGTGGCAGAGCAGGCTCTGCTTGAACACCCTTTAGAACGAACCCTCACTGCCTCCCAAGCACCAATCTCACCTTTGACAGCTGACTCTTTCAGAAACGTTTTCCTTAGACTGCGTTGAAATCTGTCTCCCCGCTTAACTTGTAAAATGAGCCAACTGGCCTCAGGACTGACCCACCCAGCTGCACAATCTAACAAGGCACAGCTTGTATAGACTCTTGTGGGGGCGCCATCCATCTAGACTCTCGCGGCAGAGACTGGCAGGTGCCTGGCGTGCAATGCCACGGCCCTGGTTCTCCACGATGACCTTCGTGTTTCATTCCGACTCCCGACTTCATGTCTGCCTCATATGGAGATAGACTCTGCAGAGGAGATCGGTCAGCACCAAGAAGCATTCAAAGTTCCTTCCTGAACCCGGCTGCCTGTGTCAGGAGACCTGGCCATCCCTTATTATTTACACATTGAGGAACTTAATGTCCTACAAGCTCAAACACGCAAGTTAGGTTTTTTACCCTGCAGGCAACACATCATCTGTTGTTTGACCAACAATTGTTGAATGGGGAGGAGATGGGAGTGTGGTTTTCTTTTTGAAATTTTTTCTTGGAAAATTCACTCTGGCTGAAAATATGACTGTGTTCTTTTAAACATCTTTACATACCGACTTTACAAAATCATTCATCATTAAAGACGGCATTTTATTTATTTTTAAGAATTGGAGGGGTGATGGGTATTAAGGAGGGCACACATTACAATGAACAATGTTACATGCAAACAATGAATCATGGGACACTACATCAAAAGCTAATGCAGTACTGTGTGGTGACTAACATAACATAATAATAATAAAAAAAAGAATTAGGGGGTACTGAAAAAGAAAAAAGAGAACCAAGTGAGAAATGCTGTTTTCTGACCCATTTTTCACTTTACAATAAAAAACTGTTCTTCCCTCAGCCACCGACACATACATAGTTTGTATCACCTGAGCAAGGATGAAAGCTTGGAAAACAAAATCAAGCACACTTCCAGGAAATGGCCAGCTTCCTTAGTTTCCCCACCTCTTGAAAGAATCTATTTATATCATACCGCCACTGTAAGTGCCCCTCATCTTCTCTGTGGAAGGAAATTTGTTGGGAACTGAGTTGGCACACATGTGGTTAACATTTCTCCAAATAAAGAAAGCACTTAGGTAACAATAATAATGTGGCCTTTATGTAAAACGCTATATAATTACCTCCTAATTTAATATTGACTTTCCCCCGGGAAATCTGAATTATTGAAGATTTACCATAAGCTGAAAATTACGGATTCCCGAGGAAGGCGATTGTTGCTAGAAAGACAGTAATTTGGTCTTTTGGCGGTTGGAGGGAGCAGGACTCTGTGTGGTTGAGTTTTCGAAGAGCGGGGTGGGTTAAACCAAGCCCTTGGGCACTTTGATGTTGGGTGGAGACGCCTGGGGGTTTTGTTCTCAAGGCTTCACATTTGCCACAAGATGCGCTGTTTGTGATTAACGAAAGGTTGTGCCCACTTCAGTTTTATTATTAAATGTTTATGAAAGCCTTCCCCCCCCAAAAAAAAAATAATAATGCGGGCAGAATTTGTACTGGGAGGGTTTCAGCATCTCATAAAACTGACACTAACACTTTTTGCCCAAAGACGCGGGGGCAGGGGTGGGGGTGTTCAAAGAGCAAGAGGAAACTCCCATTCCCCCAGCTGTATGTATCTTGCTTAAAAGCAGGCGCCACTTCCCATGAGTTTCGTGCTCAGAGAGCAAGCTGAATTCCTAGCCTCTGGACACAGGCAGTGGCAGTGGACAGGCAAGTGTGTGTGCGTGCGTGCATGTGTGTTTGCCTGAAACACATTTAAAACACATTTATTCTCCCTTATTTCCAAACACTGAAAAACATACTTTCCTTTGCAGGAGAGATAGGGAGGTTGAAGGCTCAGCAGTTTTTATGACTAGCAATGCTGAAATGTTAAGACAAAAGAATTCAGGTGTTATCCCACTCTAGCCCCCTCTTCCCAAGGGATTTCGTGGGTTAATAAATTAATCAAAACCAAGTGTGGACTGCAGTTGAAACCATAGATGGCCTGTATCTCCTTGGATCCAGCTGTTCATACCAATGTCAAAACACTAAAAGCATCCAAAAGGGATCTTGGGCCGAAATGAAACTTGGGTCCATTATTTTTAAACAAAGCTAACGAAGGAAGTGAATTGCAACTTTGGGACCAAGCTAGGACAATAGTTATTAAGTCCTGATGTGGGCAAATATTGCTTGCCACGAGAGATAATAATGAATGGGACAGTCGCTCAGATTCCTGTCTTCAAGATCCCTTCTCTCCGCCACTTCCAATGTACGTACCCGTATTACCCTCATCCCCTCCACCCCACACACTGCTCCCCCACCCGCAGACCCAGTGACAAGCCACAGGACATCTATTAGCATGCATTAAAATAAAAAGCATCCCTTGGAATCTCTACTCTAGTTGGGGCCAGTCCAGCATCCTCGGAAAGCTAGAATCTGCCAAGTTTATCTCTCTCTCCTGGAATTCAGACATTTAATCAATGACACTTGCTTTGCCAAGGTTGTAAAAATAAAACAATTCTCAAAGTGCTAAGCCTTTGTTTTGGTCTGTGAAGAAACTCAAGTGCTTCGGTTAGTGATCAAAATATAAAGAACCAGACTCTAGTAGGTTGAAAATAATTGCATGCGTGTGCGCGCGCGTGCACACCAAGCATTTCCTGCCACCGAACATGAAAAGTTGGCGCCACAAGAAAGACATGATATGCCCCAAAGTCCAGCTAAATTACATTCCTGATTATTTTCAAAATCTTACCTTACCTAAAGTTTCTGTTTCCTTCTTTACTTCTGGTTCCATGTTTATTTACTAAGAATAGTTGGATTTTCTACACTTGGTACTAACCAAGTAATGCAGCACTTGGTTAAACTGTGAAGTTATTCGTGTGTATACATGTACAAAAACTTCTTTACCTGGCGATTTTACTCTCATATCCCAACATTTACACTTTATTTAATATAAAATTCCTAGCATAGATATGCAAGCTCTTCCCCCAGAAATGAAAAAATATTGCAGTGTCTTATATTTAAAAGCTATCCATTATCATGATTTACCCTTGGTGAACGGTGATGACAGTTTGCCTATACGTCATGCTCAGTGAGCCTAAGTTCTAAAGGACTTCGCCTGTGAGACACAGAATCCATTCATTTTCATAGACTAGGTGGACGTTTATCATAATCTTTTATTTTGTGGGATAGGTTGTGCATTTTATTAAAATATGCATCACTTTACAAAGACAGAGAAAAGAGGCTAGAACTCTTGGGTTTGTGTGCTGTGCCAGCTCCAAATTGGGTTTTACAGCCTCACTAGATGGAGGAGAGTCTCCAGTGAGTTGGAACCACGGTCCAGAGCCTTGGGCAGGGCTGCTGAGCTGAAAGGTTCAGCCACACACACTGCCCGTAGGTCCCATGGGTCCCTCAGTCCTGTGTTCCCAGCCTCCAGGGCCCGGAGGACAGCTGGACACAGTACTGGGCTTCTTTCTCCCACCAATTGAGATTAAATAAAAGCTGGAGGCGTAATGCATTATTCATGATTTTCTTTGTAATGGAATCCGGAGTACTTCTGAAGGCTCTATACTTCAATACTTGCTCTAGGCAAAAAAAAAAAAAAAAAAAAGCGGGGGCAGGAGGTGGTGTGGATGATGTGCGTGCCTGCCAGGCTTGCTG
The DNA here is from genome assembly GCA_028534135.1 of Potos flavus. Taxonomy (NCBI): domain Eukaryota; kingdom Metazoa; phylum Chordata; class Mammalia; order Carnivora; family Procyonidae; genus Potos; species Potos flavus. The sequence goes on along the minus strand of CM052898.1, from coordinate 184,709,119 downwards.
TAAAGATTCAGTCTGAGAGCAGGAGACAGTGGCTGGCCACCAAAGAAGTCCTGTTGTGACTTATAAAAAAAAGTGGAGGTCTATTTTTAAATTCAGGGGAACTCCTCCCGGTTAAAAAAGGGTCGGAGGAGCCTATTTTAACTCCAGTAGTATGAAGGATAGGCTTCTTTTGACATCTATTGACCTAAAATACAAAACTAACTTTTTAGTTTATCATAAGCTTAAGGGGAACCCTTAGGGCAATTCCTTTGCGAGAGAAAAGAAAACTGAAATGCACGATGCTTGCGCTTTGTCTCTGAACTGACTTGCATTTTGCTGTAGCTGGAGCCAGCTGCGGATCCCTGGTCCAGGTTCCCAGCTTTCTAGCGTGAACATAACCTGCACAGAGGTGCCACCTGAAAAATTGGTCTTTGGCAGACTAATTACCTGTGCAGTGTCACCCAGTCCTTTTGGAAGGACCCTTCCCAACACGCTAAACTATAGTTTTGTACCAAAGCTCCCATGAAGACATGCAAATGGCCGAAAGCTCCATCCCCTGGCTGCAGAGGTTTTGCAAAGTCTCCATGGAAGGACTCTGTGGCTTCGTGGGAGTGAAATAAAAGGAATGGAGGATGCGTGGGAACTTTGTCTTGGAAGACGCTTGTCTAGCCCGGTAGTGATTAAGAGATTATAAATTGTGTTTTGTCTGAGTGGCTCACATGGTTTTCAATGTTATTCCCGTTTAAGGTTGGCTGCCGACAGTGGAGGTGGGAGGCAATGGGAGACAGAGAAGCCAGCGAAGTTTCTAAGATTATGTGGCAAGCGGCCCCAAATCTGGGTGCAGCTCAGCCCTCCGCACTCAAGAAGGACACATGCCCTGCGTGGGGTTAGCCAGAGACTGGAGGGAAGGAGTTTTCAGAAACTGCTGCTTCGGTTGCATTTCAGGGTTTTGGCATTGACAATGATGCCTGGCTCTCTGTGCTATGACGATTATATAGGAGACGATTTCAGACTCGCCTGTTAAATGTAAGTCAACCAAGACATAGAGGAAGGATTCTTCTTGCTTTTGTCCATGTTGTGTCCAGAACGTTGCACAGTACACATACCGCTCTGGCTGGCCCTGGAGGAGTGGATTTTACCTAATGTCCCCCTGTAACTCAGAAACCCCAGGCTGTGCCCAGGACTGCCCAGCCCTGCTGCCAGCCATTAGTCTGTGATGTGAGAACAGCACCGTGTGGTCTATAACACAGGGGAGAAAACAGGAAACTCTCCCTCGAAGCTGGCTAAGCAAGAAGCTCACACTTTTACATGTACTTCTTTCTTGTTCAGGTGCTCCTCCTTCTTCCCTAACCCTTTGTTTCTGTGGCTATAGCAAGACTAATGTAGGTCGGATTAACTCTCAAATATCATTATTCTAAAAAAAAGGAGGTAATATGATAATGGCAATCAGAAAAACGTTTTGTTGCAGTTTGGCATTTCTTACAAAGCTAAATATAGTTTTACCATGTGATCCAGCCATTGGTGCTCCTCGGCATTTATCCAAAAGAGCTGGAAACCTATGTCCACAGAAGAACCTGCACACAGATATTTATGGAAGCTTTATGTGTTGTTACCAAAACTGGAAAACATGTCTTTCAAAAGGTGAATGGATAAACAAATTCTGTTATATCCATACTATTCCATCGTTTATAAAAAAAATAAACTATCGAGCTACAAAAAGACAGGGTGGGACCTTGAATGCATATTGCCACAGAAATGTGGAAGCCAATCTAAAAGGCTAAACATACAGTATGATTCCAACTCTATGACATCCTGGAAAAGGCAAAACTATGGGGATAGCAAAAAGAGCAGTTATTGAGAGGGATTGGTTGCTGGGGAAAGGAGTGATAGGACATTGTCATGTTGGGACTGTGACTTCGTGCATTTGTCAAAGCCATAAGAATGTACAGCATAAGGAGTCAACCCTAATGTGAACTATGGACTTTAGGTTAATAAAACTTTATCAATATTGTTTAATTGTAACAAATGTAGCTCAAGAATCCAAGATGCTATAGGGGAAATTTGAAGTGGGGGAATGAGTCTATGGGAATTGTCTGTACTTTATGTTCAATTTTTCCATAAACCTAAAACTGCTTTAGAAAATAAAATCCACTAATTAAAAAAAAATTGATAAGAGGGAGATGGTCAGTACACTGGTCTTTTGATGGGTGTGCTGGGAACAAAGTGTTCTGGGGTTTCAGGATGTGAGTAGCAGGCATTGCACAAACCTCACATAATCTCTGCTGTCACCTTTGGTAGGCTTTGATTTTGGTTAAAGTGTCTCTTGGATGTATTGAAAAAATTCAAACCAAGAATCAAGTGGCCACCATTTCATTTGTGAATCCTAGCCCTTTCCTCCCCCTTCTTTTGTGCTTATATCTAGTTGTGATATCAAAATGGGAGAGGAGCCTAGGTGGCTCAGTTGGTTAAGCGTCAGACTCTTGATTTCCATTCAGGTCATGCTCTTGGGGTCGTGGGATCAAGCCTTGCGTCAGGTTCCATGCTGGGCGAGGAGCCAGCTGAATATTCTCTTTCCCCCTCTCCCTCTGCACCACCTCCCTCTTTCTCTCTCTCTCAAAAATAAAAAAGATGGGTGAGAAAATGGAAAAATCATCATAGTCAACACCTTCATAAATTTTGCTTATTTATAGTTTATTGAGCATTGTGGGAGAAGAAGAAAGCCATTTTTTCTCTAACCATCTTAGGCTCATTGCTGGGGCCCTGTATATTACACTAACAAAAGACAGACCACCAGGAGAAAAAGAAACAAGCTTATTAGCACATGCAGTGCAGCGCACAAGCACAGGAGTTCCCAGTGAGGAGTAACTCAAAGGGGTGTTTAAAACTCGGGCTTATAAAGCATCTTAAACAAAAGAACATTCGATCTTCAGAAAAGTGACAAGACAAAGGAAAAGGATTTTGAGTTTTTAGGGCTGACAAATTGTGGGGAGGTAAATATTTGGGGACAATAATGGCAGATGAGGGCTAGTTCTTACAAGGTTTGTTGTGTAGACTCCTCTGCTGACATCTCTGGGCTGATATGGGTCTAGAGTTATCTCCAGTGATTAATTTCTGTTTTTCCTGGTTGAGGTGGAGACATCTTTATAAATTTAAATTTGCCTATTTGCTTTTAAGCAGCTAGGGGGAGGACAGAGAATGTTTCTTTTATCTGCTTCTTCTCAATTGCCTTCAGCTCAAAATAATTCTTTTGCTAAAGTGGCTATTTTGGGTAGCATTTTCAGCTACTTTCCAGCATCTGCTAATGAATATTGAATTCTTTTAGGTGCTGGGAAAAATACAAAGACGTTTAACCTGAGATCCTCTCTCCTGGACTTTTAAACTGTAATGATGAGAAACTAACACATGAAGTGAACTAGCATATGATTAGCAATCCCACTTCTGGGTATCTATAGAAAGGGAAAAAAATCACTATTTCAGAGAGATATCTGCATTCCCATGTTCATTGCAGCATTACTCACAATAGCTGAGGCAGGGAAACAACCTAAATGTCTGCTGATAAATGACTGGACAAAGGAAATGTGGAGTAAGGTATACACTCAGAATATTATTCAGCCTTAAAAAAGAAGGAATTCTTGCCATTTGCAATAATATGGATGAAGCTGGAGAACTTTATGCTGAGTAAAATAAGCCAGACACAGAAAGACAAATACTGCATGATCTCACTTATATGTGGAATCTAAAAGTCGAACTCATAGAAACAGAGAGTAGAAGAGTAGTTGCCAGATGCTGGTTAGTGGAGGAAATAGAGAGGTGTTGGTCAAAGGGTACAAATTTCCAGCTGTAAGATGAAAAAATATCTGGTCACTTAATGTACAACATGGTGACTACAGTTAATAAAACTATCGTGCATACTTCAGTTTTCTAAGACAATAGATCTTACATCAAAAAATATGTATCAGGGCCTCCTTTGGTGAAATCATCACACTTGGTCCTTGCCCTTGTAGAGCTTAAACTTTCTAGAAAAGATAACCGTTAAATTACAGGTAATGACACACAAGTGCTTGATCGCTATCTCCATTCCATTTCCAGCTTGTACTTTTACTGGGCTGCCTGGGAAGATGCAGAACTGGAAGAAACAGAGATGCCAGGCTAAGTGTCTTCGGAGGGATAAGTGTGGGGATGGGCAAGGAATGAAGGAGAAGTTCCCAAAGACTGACACACCCGAGTTTGGCAGCAGAGTTCTTCAGAGAATTCTGGCGGATGGTGATGAGTTAGTTTCCCCACCTGAGAGTGAAAGAGGACTTCAACAACCTCCATTTGGACCTCAAACTTTCTAATTGATTAAGGTCTGCTTTCCAGCTTTTCTCTTAATTCAGGCAAAAGACGCTGTTGGCAAAGCATCCTCTGATGGGAACCAAAACCAGTCCCCCACCCCAGGCAATAAGGACTGCCCTGAGCCAGCAAGACTCCACCCATGACAGTGATCATGACAATGATCACCTTGACCTTCACTGCCCACCTGCATATACCCACCAGGCCCTGTCCCACATTTTCCTCACATAAACCTGGAAGTATTTTTGGCACTTTGGAGATAGCCTTTGAGACGTTAGTCTTCTGTCTTCAACAGTGAGGCTGTTGGCCTCACTGAAATAAATTCCTTTCTTGTTTCACTGCTACTCATCTCTCTGCTTTTAGGATTTTGTCATCATTGAGTGGCCGAACTTGGTCTGTTTGGGAACCCCAGAGCCAAGTGCTCTTGTACCTTTGTGCCCCAGCGAAACACTGGGAATGAACAGTGGAGAAATAAAATTTAAAGAAGTCTTGTCTTGTACCCCTTCTTGTGACTTCCCCTTTCAAGCTTATTTGGGGGATGGGTTTGTTATTATTTTTTTTGGATGTGACCCCATCCTGGGAGGGCTATAGAAAGGGAACAGAAGGCCCAGGTTGGTCTTGTTGACACAAGAAGTAGATTGAGAGGCTCAAAGGGGAAGGGGAAGCAAATGTGGGGATTGTCTAGTGGGAGAAACTGGTCCAGTGTGGAAGGGACCAAGAAGGCTTCCTGGAGGAAGCACCACTTAAGCTGCGACTCACAGTTCTGAGAGTGGCTTGGGTGAGATAGAAGCAGGATGTCACGAGACTGAAAGACTTCATTCTTTTTTTCTTTTTTCTGTTTTTGAGAGTGAAAGACTCTCGACTCTAGAGCAACAGGCAGGAGCCTGGAGGGCATAGGAGGGTCTTCAGTTGAGACCCGAGCAGGGCAGTGGCACACCCAGACTGTGTGCTGTGAGGGTCAGGTTGGGGGTGACGGGCATGATGGAGGACAGAGGACACTATATCTGAGCTGGGAGTGGATGGATTCAACAGCAAAGAGAAGAAAACATTATTCCAGTTTGGGGGGAACAGCAGGAATCTGGGGCATGAGACAGTATGGATTCTTGAGGTAGTCATGTCGGGCAGTTTTGACAGAACAGCTTCTATTAGTCTTGTACTCAAGTTGAACACATTCTTTAAGATGCAAAATTTGGCTGGATCATTGGTTTTCCCAGCTTTCCTAATTTCCTTTCAACTTCCATATTTGGATAGAAGTTCTTTTTAGTAACTGTTCCTGCCCTCAACAGATAAGGCAGAATTCTAGAAAACAAAACAAACAAACAAAAGAACCCCAAACCATGGTGTCTACTTAAAGGCACAAATTATTTTTAAAATTTATTGCCAAAAATAGGTACAAATGGGACAATTAGTGGTGGATCGTTTTGAGGTCTCTGGCTGCGCTAGTTGTGTAGATACAGCAACTGTGGGACACTTGAGATGGGACAAGTCCAAATTGAGGTATGCTGTAAGGATTTCAACTTCGTGCCCCCCTAAAGAATGTAAAATATCTGATTGATAACTTTTATATTATATTCGAAGAGGTAATTATAATATATATAAATATATATATTTTATATGTGTATAACATAACTTTTATATTGATGACATGGTAAAATGATAATAATTTTGGATAGAGGGGGTCAAGAATATATTGCTAAAATTAATTTCAACTATTTCTCTTTCCTTTTTTATTATGGTGTATTCATTTGCTAGGAGTGCCCTAACAAAAGACCACAAATGAACAAAATACATTTATTTTTTCAAACTTCTGGAGGCTGCAAGTCTGGGCTTAAGGTGTCTGCAGTCCCACACATAAGGTCCCTGCATTCCCTGATGGCAGAGGGGCAGGGTGGCTCTCTGCAACTGAGAACACAACCTCACCTCTGGGGTCCTGGAACACTGGGGTCTGTGGTGAGAGAAACAACCTAACCATCTTTGTCTGGATCACCTTCAGGGTCATTCCTCCCTTTTCTTGAAGGATAACACATGTTCGTAGCTGGATAGCTCTATTGTTCTGTTCCTAGAATCACAGGAGTCCTTCATTTTGTCCCATCTCCATCCCCTTTTGGCCAAGTGGGCAATGTTTCTTCAGTATAACCCCATCCCTGATCCCACTTCTACTGAGATAGCTGATTGCATGCATGAGTCACACCTGTAATCTCTTTATCAAATACTTGCCTGGCCACATCCTCAGCATTCTCTCCAGAACACGCAAACTCATTTTTTTGCAATATGGTTGGGTTGAGAATTTTCCAGTCCTTTGAGTCCTGGTTCTTTTTTGCTTAATAATTCCTTCTTTAGTATATCCCTCTCTTGTATTTTACCATACCCAGTGAAAAGAAATCAGGACGCACCTTCAACATTTTGCTTAGAAATCTCAGTTAAATATCCAAGTTCATCACTTGCAAATTCTACCTTCCACAAAACACTAGAACACAATCCAGTCAAGTTCTTTGCCACTTTTTTAGCAAGGATGATCTTTCCTCCAGCATCCAATAACTTCTTCCATATTTACATCCGAGTCTCATCAGAAGCACCTTTAACATCCATATTTCTACCAATAGTTTCTTCAAGGCAACCTAGACGTTTCCTAGCTGTGCTTCGAAACTCTTGCAGCTTCTACCCATTAACCAGATCCAAAGCCACCTCCTCCTGTTCATGTGTTTGTCACAGAAGCATCCCCCTACCCGCTACCAAAATCTATATTGGCATGCCAGAGGCCACATAACTAAATGCCACACGCTGGGAGGCTTACACAACAGAGATTTATTTTCTCACAAGATCAAGGTACCAGCATGTCTGGCTTCTCCTGAGGCCTTCCTCCTTGGTTTGCAGATGGCTGCCTTCTCCCTGTGTTCTTACACGGCTTTTCCTCTGTGCTCAAACATCCCTGTGTCTCTCAGTGCACCCAGAGTCTCTCTTTTTATAAGAACACCAGTCAGATTAGATGAGAACCCATCCTCATTTTTACATAATTACCTTTTCGAAGGCCCTATCTCCAAATACAGGCATATTCTGAGGTAGGGGGGTTAGGGCTTATGAATTTTAGGAAGACAAATTTTATCCCATAACACATATCTACTAAAAGTTTTAAAATTGCAAATATGGCTTGCATTCACAGTTTGCATCCTGTTTCTACGGAATGGCACTGTGGTAGGAGTTACCTGCAAGGGAAAGACTGTCCCAGTAAATTCCCTCTTCAGCCAGAGTTCAACAATATAGTTTCCTGCTGGTGCCAGTACAAATGCATTGCCCACTAGCACCTAGTGATGGGTGGGTTTTGGATATTTGAGTGTCTCTCTCTCTCTCTCTTTTTTTTTTTTTTGTTTGATATCTTTTTCACATATGACCCCAGTTACTTACTGAACAGGTTGAGGACTTGCAGACGCTTGGCCACAGGAAGACTGAGCTCTTCTATTAGCTGAGCAGGAGGCCTCTGTCTGAGGCAACCATTCTGCCCTCCCTGGAGACCGTGTCTGTGTTGATCACTCTGGTCGGTCATCACCTTGCTTGCACTGTGCCGACACAGGTTCCTTGTGATCCCAGCTCACACTTGCTAGATCTCTAGCTGGGGAAAGGGGCCTCTTCTCACACATGCCCATTCTCACTTCAAAAGGACAGGGGAGGCCACATGAAACAAGGCTGGTCACATACCTATTACCTCATGAGGGACAAGTGTGGCCTAAGGAAATCAATGCAGTAGAGACCCGTGGTTACACAGACAACCTGGCCAGAGCGAAACCATGTTCCCACAAAGGTCAATGCTCAAGGAGTCTGTCATTCACGCTTTAGGTCCTGTCTTCAAATAGGAGTAATTCAGGGGCTTCCACTCTCACCATTCAAAATCTCCTCCAGAGACAGGGAAGAGCTGGGAGGTCTAGGATTCATTTCAATAGCAGCACCATGTGCGAAAGTTCAATCTCTTGTAGGTCACAGGAGAAGAGGCTAGTAACTCACGGGCAGCCCATGAGCTGTGTGGCACCTTGCTAGGAATTTCTCTTCCAGGCTTCGAAGACACAGACAGAGGTAGGGAGTGAGCACGTGTTTAGAGAATGTGCCTGGAGAGTAGAGTGTGTGCATGTGTATAGTTTCATAGGGCTGCTCTAACAAATTCCTACAAACTGAGTGGTTTGGAACAACAGAAATTCTCTTACATTTCTGGAGGCTAGACATTTGCATACAAGGTGCTTGCAGAGACCTGCTCCCTCTGAAAGTTCTAGGCTAGGGGCCTTCCTTGCCTCTTCCTTGGCTTGTAGCTACATCACTCCAATCTCTGCCTCCATCATCATATGACCATCTTCCTAGGTGTCCTCTGTGTCTGTATCCAAATTTTCTCTTTCTTTTCTGAAGACACAGTCATTGGATTTAAGGTCTGGTCTTCTCAAGTATAACTTCATCTTACTTCATCTTAACTAGATTATACCTACAAATACCTTATTTCCAAATAAGGTCACATTTATAAGTCCTGAAGGTAGGACTTAAACACATCTTTTTGGGGGACACAACTCAACCCACTATGGCCTATAAGGCAAGGATGGAAGATTAGGCAAGAAGAAATTGAGGGAGATTCTAATGTCGGGCTAATGATCTTGGATATTACTTGGTATGAGGGCAAGGGAGCCAGGGAAAAGCTTGAGATGACAACTTTTGTAGGATCCTACCCCTGGCAACAGAATTTAGGTTGGGGAGATCGAGAAAGGTGACACTCTGGTTAGTGTTGGGAGGTTACTGCATTAGTCTGGAAGATACAGCAAGGCCTGCCAATGGGAATGAAAATGGTAAAGCCATAGGGGAGGTTTCATGTAGATGGAATCAACCACTTGGCCATTGATAGAATACTGGATGGAAGATGGAGATGAAGAAAAAGAGAAAAGAGGGAGAGAGGGGAAAAGAGAGAAAGGAGAGAGAGAGAGAGAGAGAGAGAAGCTGGTTTTTGCCATCCAAATAACAGAGATAGGGAAAAAAAAGAAGTCAGTTTTCAAAATTTGCACTCTCAGGTGCCAGAAGTTATTCCACAAAGACATATTCAACAAAAAGTTGGGGATGTGCATATAGAACTTAATCAGGACACATTGGTTGTAAGACAATTTGTAGTAAAAGGAACATCATAGCTTATTATCAGTTTACTGTTTCCCGGTTTTCATTTTGGAGGGAGAAGTGAAGGGAAGGTGGTGGGGGTTAAGCACATCATGTTACCTGAAACAAATCTAAGAGATAGAAACTGATGGGAAGAATTGGGGTCAGAAAGCCTCAGCAGCTTAATAAGATGATTGAAATATTTCCTTAAGAATCACTGCAGTCACAAAAAATGGAGGGTCTAGTTCCATCTTGAATTTATTCACTACTGCTTTCATTTGAGGTTAAGGAGAATTAATAATCACGGTGAGACTCAGTTTCCATTTTAGCTCAATGTGAGCAAGTCAAATAGTGTGCATGAGAGTGAGAAAGACAGAAAGACCAAGACAGAGAGACGGGGGGGGGGGGGGGGGAGGTGATAGACAGAGACAGAGAGAAGACAGAGAAAGAGAAACAGAGAATTTTCCTTCATATATTTTTTAAAATAGGAAGTTTCAATGGAACACAACTCATTGGTATTGACCAACATTTGAGACTGATAGATTCCACGTATTTTGGGAGTAGCTGTGGAATAGTGTAGGAAACATTTCTGGAAACACTGGAAGCCTAAGGATAAAAATGTGAGGGGGACAAATCAGGAGAACGGTCCAACTTGAAAACACAGGTATAAATGATTCTTCCCTCCATTTTCCTCCTGGTTGTCGAACTCAATGACATGTGGAGATCAGCTATACTTGAATTTATTATGAAATTAATTCTAAAGGAGAACATTCAGCATTTTCTACATAGACCCAATAGACGTAGGGAGTAGTGATGGTGAACTCTGAGGAAAAAATACATTTGAACTTAAAAAGTGACTAAAAATTATATTTGAACTCAAAAAAATATTTGAACTAAAAAAGTCACTTTTGCTTTTTGTTCTATCTGTATTCATGATTAGGTCCATTATTTATTCTTCATTATTCCAAAATTTGGCCTCTCTTCTGAATTTCATAGCTTTCATAAGACTATTAATGGAGGCTCTATGTTCATTTTTCAAACGCTATTGCACTCATGTGGAATATAAGGTGAATTTTTCTCTTTAGTTATTTGTCCTAAATATTAGAACAAATTTTGTTCCTTTCAGTGCATTGCTCTGGGGCTATGAACGGTACTCAACTTACTAAGTAATTGAAATGAATGATTACGAATGAAAATGAGACAGTCTCTGTTCTCAGGAGCTTAAAATGTAAAAAAATAAATCAAAAGCCTGACATCTTTATAAATAATTATAATTAAGATTGGTATCTTAGTCCATTCAGGTGGGTATAACAAAATATCATAGATCAACCAGCTTATAAACAACTTAAATTTTATTTCTCACAGTCAAAGGGCTGGAAGTCCAAGATTAGGTGTCTGCAGGGTCAGGTAAGGGTATCCTTTGTGTTGAAAACTTCCCATATCCTCGTATGGTGGAACAGCTAGGGAGCTCTTTAGGGTTTCTTTTATAAGAGTGCTAGTTCTTCATGAAGGCTCCACCCTCATGACCTACATACCTTCCAAAGCCCCACCTCCTAATACCATCACATTGGGCATTAACATTTCAACATATGAAATTTGGGGAGACACAAACATTTAGACCATAGCAACTGGCTACATAATTTGTAGGCTCCAGGACAACATGAAAATGCGGGGTTCCTTGTTCAGAAATTAAGTATTTCAAGATGGTGACCATATAGCATTCTTCTAAGTGGGGGATTTTCTGAATGCAGGGCCCTGTGCATAGGCTGTACATTCATGAGGCTGGCCTTAATCAAAATATGAGCCAGATATTGATACAGAAGATGTCACTGGAGGAGAGGGATGCCTGGGTGGCTCAGTCGGGTTAAGCATTTGCCTTCTGTTAGGGTCATGATCTCAGGGTCCTGGAATGGAGCCCCAAGTCATGCTCCCCGCTCAGCAGGGAATCTGCTTCTCTCTCTCCCTCTGTTCCCCCCCAGGCTCTCTCTCTCCCTCAAATTAAAAAATAATAAATAAATAAATAAATAAATAAATAGGGCATTTGGGAAGTGTGTATATAAATTGGACCCTGGCTGCCTCTATGATTTCATTTCCAGCCATTCCTTCTCTTCACCACTGACTTTCTTTCTACATGTTTCAGGTACAAAGCATGACAACCTAGGGTTTTCACTCTTGCTGTTTCCTCTGCCTGGCACACATTCCCATGGGTCAATCACTTGGGTAACATTCTTGCACCATAAATCTTTTCTTAACTTTTCCTTCTTCAGAAAGACCTTTCTTGAAACCCTATCTAAATAGCTACTTCCTATCTGTGTTCTTACCTTGTTTTACTTGTCTTAAAAACGCAATCCCTGGTTGACCAGATTCTATGTGATTAGGATTTCCTAATGGTCTTTCCCAGACAGAATAGAATGGAAACTGGGTGTGAACTGGGGCTTTGTTTTATTCATGGCTATAACTTAGCACATGCAACAAGGGTTGACGCAAATAAGGAAGTCCAGAAAGGATTAAGTGAATGAGGAAATGAATGAATGAGGAACATGTTGCTACAGGATCCACTGTTTTTGCTAGGGGAACAGCACTGTTTCCAGGTGGTTCTAGTCTTTGATGAAAGAATCGACTAGGATGGCAGGTGATGTGTCAAAGACATCCCACAGTTACAAAAGGACAGGAATGGTAGAGCATGGCATGTTTACAAATGTTCCTATATCTTCTGCTCTCCCAGGAGCAGTATTTTGTATACCTAAGCAACTGTATTGTCTAATTGTATCTCTTGTCTATCTATCGTGAGTTTTATTCTGTTCACATACCTTATCCAATGTGCTGACAAATTCATCTTTAGTTATATCTGCAGGCATGTCTCAGTGTCTGCTCTACTCACAGACCTGTTTTCTAAGGACTTCTTTCCATCATCCCTGCTGAAGGGGTAGGTCCAGGAGACCATGTTTAGTTCTATTATATCACCATGTTTGCCACAAAAGATTGGAGCAGAACTGAACACCCACCCCAATGTTAACCAATCAGCTTGCTGGTCCATCAGCAAGCTTTGAGTAAATCAGCTTCTCTCACAAAAATTTGAACGGAGACATAGAAACTGTTTCCAACTGGTGATGGGTGTTGCACCTAACGGACTCAGAGCTGGAGGCTACATCAAGTCCAGTGAAGAGACAACACAGTCAGAGAGAAAAAGACACAAGAAACACAGAAGTAGAGAAAGAAGGAAGACCATGGAGCTGCTGAGAAATGGAGAGAATCTTTTTCTGAGAGTTTCCCAGTTGCATGGACCAGCTGTATTTTTGGTTCCTCTCTCTGAATGAGATCACTTTCCTATCCTTATAATAACCCACTTTGGGCAACTGACACCCTCGCTCTCCAAAACAGAGCCAGAAATTAACCAGAAAAACACAAGTACTGGGAAATGCATCTTTCTGGTTATTCTAATATTCATTTCAACAACATTTAATGCACAATCCTAGCTACTATAGGGGATAAAAACGTAGTAAGGGACAAAATTCATTCTCTGGAGAGGATATGAACTTTATTGGGGAAAATACACATGTGACAAAGCATGGTTAAGATCTCATGGAGTGGGGACATCTGTGTAGACAATGTTGGGTGAAGGCTTGGTGCCAGTTCTGGAAGGTTAGGTAAGATGCAGGAGTTTTTTTGTTTTTGTTTTTTCAGATAAGACGAATTGGAGGAAGGTATAAAGAAAGCATCTGCAGGGCCATGAGACTATCCCATGAGCAGAGTCCATGTGTGTGAATAAGAAAGCTGAGGCTGTTTGGGTACAAATTCTTCTGGAATGTTAAAGCCTTTGATATTCTGGCTGAGAAATTTGGGCTTTACTCAGGAGACACTAGAGCGGCTGAGGGGTTTTGAGGAAGGCAGTAGCACTGAACGCTGTTGCATCGACGGGATTAATCTGGAGCATCAGTAGATTAGAGGATGTAGCAATGCTTCTAATGCCCTATGACATGCATCATTGCTCCACATCTGACTTCAGCTGCAGCTGGGATGGACAGATCCTGGGCTCGCTGACGGGTCCCACCTCGAGGGCAACAACCTTCCATATCTCTGGGCTTTCCTCCTTCAGAGAATTCTCTGAAGCCAGGAGTGCCATGATGCTTCACAGAATTGCCCAGAAATGCAGGGGAGATACACATTCTGGGCTCGCTTTAACTGCTGGATATTGGGAATCAGGTGAGAAATGCCTCAGTCTCCTGTCCTTCAGAAGGACGAGTCATGACATTCTGGAACATCTTCAGAAGGTCTCTGATAGGATTGAGTCCTATATCTATATATATAATTACAAAATCACTCAACTATTGCTTCCCAAGTTCCAAAGAATCTTTCCATCTCCATCCAGTGCTCCTTTCCTTCCGGGTCGCAGATGGGACAATAACGACAATGGCTCTATCTGTTGGGCCTCTGCGATTTTATAGGCACAGTTTTAAGCACTTTATACGAATCAGTTCATGTCTTCTTCACATCAATCCTGGAAAATAGATATAATGATTAATTCCATTTTCAAGACAAAGAGCATTGAAGTAAAGGGAAATTGAACGTCTAGACTAGAGCCACGGTTTGCCAGTGGTGGGGTCTGGATCTGAATCCAGTCCAGTCTGACTCGCACCACAGAAGTCACATTCTTCTCTACATGCTCCCATTTCCGAGGAACCTAAGGTTGGAATGAATTCCTCCTTTACCGGGCGCCTGGGTGGCTCCGTGGATTAAAGCCTCTGCCTTCCGCTCAGGTCATGATCTCAGGGTCCTGGGTTCGAGCCCCACATCGGGCTCTCTGCTCAGCGGGGAGCCTGCTTCCCCCCCCCTCCACCTGCCTCTCTGCCTGCTTGTGATCTCTCTCTCTCCCTGTCAAATAAATAAATAAAATCTTAAAAAAAGAAAAAATTTAATTCCTCCTTTAGGAGCCGTGGGGGAGTTCAGGAAAGAAAAATGGGCTCATGTGTATGGAGGTGCATATTCCAGCTCGGAATTTAACTCCAAATATGAGAAGAACAAAGGAAAAAAGCTGACGCCCTCCTCCAGGCAAAGAGATCCCCCATGAAAGCCGATGCTGACCTCTGTTTTGAGGTCCAGGGCAGGCTGACTGGGATGCACAGGTGGGAAAGCCGCCTTCTCCCAGCCGGGGGCCCATGCGGGTCAGTCCAAAGAGAGACAGGGGTGTTTACAATCCACTGCGATAAAACCCACACTCACTTTCAGAGGCTCATGCAGCAGAGGGGATACACTGATAGTTTCCATCTCTTACTGCTGCTGGGTTCTAACTCCGGCCCTTATCTGAGCCTCCTTCCTTCTTGCACCTGGGCCTCCTAGAGACTAAATGAAATGACCTCTAATGTGCCCACCCGGTGCTCATATTTGGAGTGAGCATGCGTACTCCAAGGCCTTAGGGATTCCTTCTCTCGGGCTTCTCTACCTGCTAAGTAACTCACAGAGCAGTGCATCCATGGGCTTCTAATGCGCCGTATGATGCACATCGCTGGCAACATGTCTGTGGGATGTGGAATGTGGTAGTGGCTCAACTGGAAGTGTGTTGGGAGAATAATCCATTAAAGAGGGGAAAAATCAATAGCACAATTAGGGACCATTTCATCCTATAATGACGCCTGCTGCTGGGAGGGCCACTGCTACCGGGTGCTGTCTCTAATGGCGTGTGCTGTCTGCTGCTCTCGTCAGCCCCTCTGCCTTCCCAGGATGTGATGTCCTCTTAGGACACCAAGGATGTCGAAAATACAGCAGATGCAAAGCATAAATATCCTGTGTTCATCAACAGTGCAAGAGAACAATTTATTATGAGACTGAAGACATCCTTCCCCAATCAGCTAAACTTCATGGACAATGCAGTTTCACTTCCTGGCATATTTTCTCTTTGGTTTTCTTCTTTCCCTCTTCTCCTTTCCCATGGAAAGCATTTAAAGCACCAGAACAGCTGATTTTAACGTACTAAAGAAACACAAAATTCCCTGGGAAATTCTGCATGAGAAATGACTTGCATGTACACTCTGTCCTTTACATGTCTGCAAAAGAGTTCAAGTTTACTGCCTTGGTCCTTGATAGTCATCGTCTTTCATGATCATTCATTGATTCATTCTAGAAACATGCATTCAGTGCCTACTGTATGTTAGTTACATTGTGTGGGGCCACTGAAAAGTTCATTCAAAATATAGATAATTGACATATCCCCAAATAAAAGGCCAACCTCACCATCAATCATGAGCACATCTTTTTAAAGTCACTTAAAACTGAAGTTATTTTAGTTGTGTTTGGAGCTAAAATAATTAAGACAAAAAATTTTAAGATTTTAGCAATAGGAATGTTCCCTATTAGTTTTAGTGTCATTAAAACGTATACATTTTATAGTTGGAAAAGAAAAAAACAACAGGGTAAAGTGGAAGTGGAAAAGCAATTTGAGAAACCTGGTTTGATTCTTTAAGTGTCCCTGACACCTTCCTCGGATATCTGGGACATTCCCACATGTAGGTCTGGCGTGGGGTTCCGTGTTTTGTTGGCCGTCCGGCTGTCTTGTTTCCCTAACACCACTCAGATCCCAGGGATGAGCAATCATCTTTTAAATGCCTCCTGGAGGCTAACCACCCTGGCCCCTGCCCCCAAGATAAGAACACGGCTCTCTTCCTCTCCATCTTATGTCCTCCAGGGGAAAAAGCACTTAAAAGTCAATCTTTCAGGGGTTCAATCCACATGCCCCTTTCTCATTTTCCAATGCTCAAGAGGAACAAGAAATGCATGCACAGAACATGATGTCAGTGCTCCCTGCTCACAGCCTCGCTTCCTTTTGCCTTTGAGGCTCGTGGGCGGTAGGCGCCTGCGTGTCAACTCTCTGATTAGGACCACAGGTGCCCACCACCTATCCACTATGGTCCCAACCACTTCCTTTTCCCTGACCTCCCCCGAGGAAGCCAGGCAGTGGGGTGCATTTTAAAAGCAAGGCTATCCTATCATGTATCACCATGACAACATCAGGGCATCCGCCATGGGTGATGGTGCCAAACTGGAGACATCTCCAACTGTGGTTTTGAGTTGCTTTTTCCTAAAACCTGGTCATCTGCTTGCTTTTGCTCTGTGTTGAGAAGGGGCTATCATGGCCAGGAAGGCTGGATCCGTAAATAAATAAGGGTAATTAAATCTAATGCTTGACAAATGACATACACTCATCACTGAGGTCAGGAAAGCATATCAGTTCTCACATCAGAATTACATTATTGCAAGTGGTATGGTTTGGGTTTTCCCCCCTCATAGTTCTCATGCATTAACCATCGCTAGAGACAGGATACAGGATGCAGTGATTATCCATTACGGGGCAGATCCCTGAATTGCATTTAGCCTAATAGTTGTTCTTGTGTTTTCATAGCTGCTTGTTCAACTTGTTGCTTTGGGTTCAGTCTTCCTTCCTGCAGAGATCCTGCAAGAAGAGGAACACTTCTATCTGTCGTGTGATGGTGGGGAGTGAGCACGACACATCACCATCTTCCAGGCCACTTGTCACTAACTTATCTGCACACCCAAGATGGTAACTGTGCCCAGATACACATGGCCTCACATTTCAGGATGTTAAAATATCTCGCATTTCAAAAGTAGTGTGATCTTTACATATATAGCAAGCAATTCTAGTAACTATTTACTTTCAGCTCTAATTATTTTTTAAATGAAGTTCTAGTTAGTTTGATTTGATAACCAATAGTAATACATTTTTTTATAAAAATGTCAACTTGCTGTCCTCCCTCCTCATTTCCCCCCTACCCTGCCCTCTTGAAATCACTGAAAGCTCAAAGAACTCTCTATTTCTGGACGTGACTTTGACTGCTCCCCGTGTAGTTGAGTCCAGATGTCTCTCCATTGTGATGCTTGGGGTTCTTTTCATCAAGAGTGTTGCTGTGTTATTTTCGGAACCACCTAGGACGACCAGTAACCAACAGGAACAACCAACAAGAAGCGCCTGCCTTCAACAGACTCCAAAATTCTGGCTTGGACACAAAATGTCCTAACTTACCAAAATTAAGCTTTAAAAAGTGCTCTGAAGTGCTTCCTCCCATGGTGTTTGCCTGGGCATCCCTTGGTTTGGCTTAATCATCCTAAATTTGTTTTGCTCTCAATCCAAATGAATCACAATTAACCTCGAGGGAGGAAGAGGAAGGCAGTACTCTCCTTTTTCTTCTCTTTTTTTCTTTTGAGATTTTATTTATTTATTTGACAGAATGAGAGCACAAGTAGGGGGAGCAGCAGGCAGAGGGAGAGGGAGAAGCAGACTCCCTGTTGATCAAGGAGCTCAATGTGGGGTTCTATCCCAGGACCCTGAGGTCATGACCTGAGCCAAAGGCAGATGCTTAACCAACTGAGCCACCCGGCTACCCCAGGGAGGTACTGTTCTTGCAAGGCCCAGGCACATGAGCTTTTCAAAAGAATGTTTAATATTTATTCCCATGCAGTGCTTGAAGAGCAAGGGGATATGAGTAGTTAATAACATTTTTATCTGGCTGCCAAAAATACATATGTTCAAAGTATAAAACAGAAAATTTGAGAAAGGAAAAAAATAAAATATAGGAAAAAAAATCACTTGACATGAGACAGCTCCTCTGTCAAAACTTTTGTTTGTGTTCTTCTACATCTACATATATTTTCATACTCACACGCAAATCCTAGTTACATGTGTTCCTTTTTTGTCAAAGAAGAGGGTTTTATGATACAAACGTTTTTGCCCCATGCTTTGCTCTTTACAATATATTGTGAACGTTTTCTCCTGAGGCCAGTGTAACAGCTTCCTTCTATCTTGTCTTATGAATGGATCATAATTTGCTTTACCGATGTCCTCCTGATGGAAATGAAGCTGTCTGAGGCATTATGCACATTTCTATCTCATTATTATCTTTGCATTAAGCTTCATGATTTCTTTAAAACAAATTCCCAGAAATGGAACTGCAGGGTCAAATGTTATGCACATTCTTCAAAGCTGTTAATACCTGTAACTTAGTTCTCTAGAAAAAGCAGTACCAAAAAAAAAAAAAAAGAAAAAGCAGTACCATTTTGTACTTAAATAAGTGGAGTATCTATTTCTATAGTCTTGTGATAAACATGAATAGTATGACATGCCGTGTGCCAAGTGCTGTGTTAAGGGTTTTATATGCATTTTTCCCACTTAATTCTCACACCACCCTCTAAGGTAGTACAGCTATCATTTGCATTTTACAGATGTGTAGGATGAAGCTTACAGAGCATGAGTGAATTTGACCAGAATCCCATGACTCTGGTTTTGACTTGGAAGCCTGACTCTTAGCCACCACTGCATAGACTGATACACATAAGTACACATTTATTGAGTACCTACTAAGTGCAAGGCACAGTGCTGGGGCACTGCAAGGGGCCTTTACAGGTGAATCAAGTATGATCTTGCTTCCAGTAACTTCTAATCCAGTCCAGGGAAAAAAATAGATGCATTCATGAATATAAAATATAGTTGGGCCAAGAAATGGCAGTAAAAGAATGATGTGGGATGTGAAGGAAGGGGAGGTTACAACCAGCTGAGAGGACTAGGAAACACTTCGAAGGGACAGGAATTATTCAAGCTGATCTTTAAAGACGTGAAGAATGTATATGTGTGGAAATGGAGCATGAGCCTTTCCAGTAGGAGGACTGTGTTTGTCATGGAGATGGAGGAACATCCATGACCACAAAGAAGAGCTTGATGATAACGAAGGGGGTTGTGAGAAATGTGATGGGAAGATGTAGTTGGAAGGGAAATCATGGAAGTCTTTGCTGAATTGAGGAGAATGGATTTGATCCTGTAAATAATTGGGAGTGTCACTGAACATTTTTATGAAAGAGGCATGATATGTGTGCTGAAGGTTACTCTGAGAGTCATTTGAAATGTGATTAGAGCCGAACAGACTAGGGATGGCAACCTAAGTGTCAGGAAGAAAATGAGTAATCTTTAGGTAGAATCAAGATTGGACATTTGATTGGATATAGGGGCCAAATGAGAAAGAATGCAAGATTTCCCTAAGGTTTTAGCCCTGGGTGACTGGGAGACCAAGATGTTATTACCGAAAGGAGGACAGACATTAAGAGCAGGGGCTGGTTAGGGAAAAGATGGAATCAAGTTTGGAACTGTTAAACCTAAAGTGCTCGTAAATAGTGGAGACACCAGCTGAAAATCTGCCCTTGACCTTGGGAGAGGGTTCAAGACTTTGAAAATAGATGTAAGCATTATCTGTAGGGAAGCCATAGCTGAAGCCACGAAATTGTATATTACTTTTGAAGGAAAAGAATAGAGAAAAGAGGAGGCCAGGTGAGGCTCTTGCAAACTTTGAAAATGGAAACGAGAAGAGAAATGAGCCAAAGAAAGTGAAGATCAGTAACCAGAGATGAGAGAGGATGGGTTAGAGTGTTCTGAGCTTAGGAAACCAAAGAAGCAAAGACTTGCAAGAGCAGGAGCTGGTGAAGAGCAGGAAACAATGGCTTTGCAACATTGGGGAGAAAGTGTCTCAGAGGTTCCCAGGCAAACGATGACAGAAAATAGATCTTGAGACTTGGCGAGAGTCACGTTATAGGTGGTTGCTCAGAGGGTCACCTCAGTAGAATGTTAGGGAAGGGGCCCAAGACAGGAAGGGATTTGGATGTTGTTGAAAAATGTGGAAGCAGTAAGAAGAAAAGAAGATAGATTGAGGTCATATACATCAAAGTGCACACACACATACAAATGTCATACATGTAAAATACACAGAGAATGTGGAGAAGAGAGACCATGCTTGTAAGCTGAAGATAAGGAGCCAGAGGCAGCATCAGGAACAGAATGGAGATACAGGCAAGAGGGAGTAACTGCTGGGACAAGGCCCAAAGGCGGTGAAAGAAGTAAGCGCAAAGGCCCAGGTGAAAAGGTTATCTACTAACATGGTATGTCTTCTAGAGAAGGAGAAGTCATTAAGAGCAGTGTATAGGTGGAGAGAAAAGCAAATGAGGGAATTGCCCTGATGCCCTCTGGGCTTGGTAGAGAGGGAGATGTATTCCTTTGGGGAGCATGGGGACCAGGGAGAGAGAGGGTAGAGGAAGGCCTGGGGTGGGTGATGTAGGGCAGACACAGGAAGGAATACATCATACTCTGCCTTTTATTTATTCTTGGAAAAACTGGTAATGGGAAATACCCTTCCCCCAAGAATCCTAATTTAACATTTTCTATACAGAATATTCTGCTGTGAAGGGTTAAAGAAGTCAGAGGAGAAAGGGCAGAGTAACAGATGGGGCACAAGTGTTTTCGCACATGGAGAGTTTGTTCAAGTGTTTAGAATGGATTGAAGGTCTTTCCTCACCTCGATTTCCTTGAAATAAAAAAGTGGTAGGATATCACTTTTCTTTGTAAAATGGTATGTGGGGATATGTAAAAGCTTTGAGGTATTTTACATTTTAAATCTACAACATAAGGCTAGATATGTATATGGACGGAAACGAAGGAAACAGGCACAATGCAAAATGATCATATAGGAATAATAATTATTTAAGTATTTTCTTTTCTATGTTACAAACCATGTGTAATGCTTCTGGCTCTCTAGTTGTTTTAAATGTAGGGAATGCTTTAAAATTGTTCTTTTAATTATAATGTGAGCTGTCTTTTTCTGGACATTTGAGGTTTAATCGACATACATACTCAGATACTTGTGAGTCTCGTGGTAGCATAGTGAACCTTTTGTATCAGAACTGAGCTAATTCTGTAGAAGCTTTTGACTCAACTACTCTTGACCCATTCCAGGAAACGTATTACGAAGGAGCCAGCAGATAACAAATCTCCAACTTAGGAAGAATTGCTTCTGGAAACTGGAAAGTATGAGATAAGGGTTATTCCATGGGAGCTGACTCTATCCAACCCCACACTCGAGTGATGTAGTGGGCTCTGAGTAAGCTGTGTACACAGAGCTGATAAAGTCTGCACTAAATTAATTAAGAATTCTATTGCTTTAATAGCTTGTCTTCAAAGACCAGTGACTAATACCAGGATTTATTATGCAAACAACAAAAAATGGGCTATGTAAATTTTATAATGGGAGATCTAGGGTCATATTAAATCATCTCCGGATCTGTTGATCTTTCTGATATCTAAGCTACACTATGCAGAATTACTAGATCATAGAGATCCAAGGATTCTTTAGTAGGTAGGATAGTAAATTTCGCCACTGAGCTTAGAGTTTGTAAGGTAACAACAATCGTGTCTTTTGAGTTTCGTGACATCCCTTTAAAGGAGATATGATGAATCCCAATTTATAGACATAGATGCCGGTTCATTAAGATTCTGCTTCTTGGAATTCTGTTCAAGGAAGCTTAACTACTTAAGTGGTATGGCTGGGATTTTGCCTCCAGACTTTATACTTCATGTCCAATTCTTTTTCTGCTATGCCCCAATGCATTAAGATCTTGCTTGCTTTTCCCCCTTCTTTTCCTTTTCTTTTTTTTTTAAACAATGGAAACTGAGACTCAGAGAGGTTAAGCGATGGCACTGCTAGTTACTGATGAAACCAGAACTAAATCTGGACCCATCGCCCTGGCTAGTGTTCCTTCACTTTGTGCTTTGGAGTATATGGAGCTTCTAAGTGCTGTTCCGTGATGATTCGCATGTATGGTGTCATCTGTCTTTCTGTAAAAATGTATGTAGACTGTTCATTTATACATATGTATGTATGTCCAAGGCTAGGGAAGGGTGGGTGCACAGGGACTCTAGGCTCGGGCCAACTGTCCTATCACCATTAACCTTGTGTTAGACCCCTCCGTTAGCTCTGTTTCCCATACTGGGTGTTGGGGGCTCTGCTACCATTATATCCCATACTCCTTCTTCTGACAATAGGTGACATTTCTGGGAGAATGTTTCATTCTGCTCCACCCCATATCCTTTTATGAATCAGACTTAATCCTCTGCTCCAGTAATGGAATGTTATCCTCAAAGTTGGATGTTCCATGGCTTAGATGCTAGACCAGTGCCTGCTACTATACTCTTCTGAATCCCTCTGAGCACTCCCAGGTGGTGTCCACTTTTTGCAATTAGAAAATGAGGCAATAATAAGAATATGTGCATTTGTCTTCTAATGCTTACATACTGGCACTTCTGTATGCTATATACCTACAAGGGGAATATATCAGTTGAACAGTATTGACATCTGCAGGTTAACAAGAGAATTAATAAATGGCTCTCTAAATCATGGCTCTACTGATTTAACTAGAACTGCCTAAGACTTCTGGTTTCCCATCATGGCCATCATCATAAACATTGATTCACTGCTTCCCCTGGTAGGCACTGTTCTTCAAAGCACATGTATCAATTCATCCAATTTTCACAACAATCCTAAGCAAAAACCTATTTTTCAGATGAGGAGATCGAGGCACACAGGTTTCTATTATTTTCCCAGGGCCATGCAATTTGTGTATGAAGCTGGAATCGGATACTTAGCAGTCTGGCCCCTGAGACCATCATTGTGGGTTTTTTCTCTCCACGTTTGGTATTGAAAGAATTTTCCATCTTTGACAAAAAGATGGGTGTAAAATGTTTTTACATCATGTTTTAATTTGTATACAGCTGATTTCTGGGATATATATATATATATATATATGATGGTGAGCATCTTTCTGTGTGTTTTTTGTCTACCCAGACTTCCTCTTGCATCTGTTGCTTGTTCATAATCTTTGCCCATTTTCCTTTTAGGTTCTCTGTTTCTTTTTGATTTTGGGTCGTGTGTCAGTTATGTGTTGCCACATAACAAACCGTCCCAAACTTAGTAACTTCAAACACCATCAGTAACTTTACTATTATGTCTTATAGTTTTGTGGATTGACGAGGCTCAATCAGGTCATGCTCACCTGGCATCTTTCATGCAGTTGCAGCTCAGATGGTGGCTGGGGTTGGAGTCAACTAAAGCTCATTCACTCATATATAGTGGATACCTGGTTATTGATTGGGATCTCAGCTGGAAAGTTCAGTGGGTACGTTTAAGTACAGCCTCCCCATGTGGCCTGGGCTTCCTTGAGACACAACGGTGAGGTTCTAAGCACAAACTTCAGAAGACATCAAAGCAGAAGTGCCTGATTTTTTTTTTTTTTTCATGACCTTGCCCCGGAGTTGACATAGACTCACTTCCAGTGTACTCTTCTGGTCAAGGCAGGCACAAAGTCTCACCCAGTTTCAAACTCTGCCACTCTGGGAGAATAGTCAACATCATTGTAAATAGGATGTTTGGGATGGGATATTTCATGGCAGCTGTCTTTGGAAAAGTCCTTCAGGCACAGAGAGCAATAATACATCCTCCAAGTCTGCCTATTGTTTCCAGTTTTTGATACACAGAAGTTTTAATTATGATAGAGTCAATTTTATCAACCTTTTCCCTTTTGGTTTGTGTTCTCTTGTTGCTTTTCTAAGACATCGTTATTCTATCCCACAATTTTAGTCATGTGCTGTATATGACATAGCATTCTACTTATATTTAAAACTTTATAGAGGACATATTTCTATACATAGTGTAAGATAAGGGTCTAATTTGCTCTCTTTCCATGTGGACGGTTGAAATTTGTGGTATATAGTATACTTTTCTTTTATTATTATTTTTTAAATTATGCTTTCTCTACTTCTAGCTGATTGACTTTTTCTTAAATTTCCTGACACCCCTCTTCTCCCCCACACCCCTGCCAATTTACTTCATTTCCTGCTTTGGAAAGCGTGTGTTTTATTTCCATTTTTTGTAGTCACACATATTTTTTAACAAATAAACTTGACATAATGAAGTTTAAATTTTATTTGCATCTCTACCCTTCTTTTCCAAATATAAGGGCCTTAAAAAGTTTTAACTGTAATGACCTCCATCAGTCTATGATGTTGTGGTGTAATATTCTATTTTTTCTTGCTTTTATATAAATAAAAACTAGTCAGTATTGTTTTACTTATAGCCCATATTTATTAGAGATACCTGTATGTTTGCAAATGTCTTCATTCACTATTGTTTTATTATCCCCTCACATCCTTCTGTGTTCAATTTCCTTCTCTATATAGAGCATGTTTTAATAGTTCTTTCAGTGCAGATTTAGAAGTATAAACTCTCTCTCTCTTTTTTTTTTGTCTGAAAATATCTCTCAGCCCTTTATGGACATTATTCCATTCTCTTCTTGCTTTTATTGTTGCTGATCAGATCTTCACAATCTAACTACTGTTTATTTTTTATTTATTTATTTTTTTTATAATTAATGAATGGTACTTATCAAAGCATTTTATTTTTTTATTTTATTTTTTTTTCCCCCAATACTTTTATTTTATTTTTTCAGTGTTACAAGATTCATTGTTTATGTACCACACCCAGTGCTCCATGCAATACGTGCCCTCCTCAATACCCACCACCAGGCTCGCCCATCCCCCCACCCCCTCCCCTCCAAAACCCTCAGTCCCTTGTTCTGAGTTCACAATCTCTCATGGTTCTTCACCCCTCCGATTACTACTGTTTATATGTGTATTATGTATTTGCTTAATTATATTGTCTTTGTCCTTGACGTTTTCCAGTTTCCCTCTGTTTAGTTAAATGTGGATGACCTTTTCATTTGAATTGAGTTTATTTAATCTAAGGACTCATATTTCTCATCAATTCTGAAAAACTTCTTCACCATTGTCTTCTCAAATATTATGTCATCCTTATTCTTTTTGATCTTTCTGGAATTCCTACCAGATTCATTCTAACTGTTCTTATTCTATCTACCTTCATCTCTAGCTTACCTTTTTCCTATCCCTTTATCTATCTGTGATCCATGCTATATGATTTCCTCAGCATTGACTTTCAGTTCATTAATTCTTTATCAGCTTCGTGTAATTCATTGATTAACTCATCCATTGGATTTTAATTTTGATGTCTTATTTTATAATTTCTAGAAATCTTCTTTGGTTATTCTTCTTATTTATTAATTTTTTTAGAGAGAGAGAAAGAACAAGTGGGGGAGAGTGGCAGAGGGAGAGGGAGAGAATCTCAAGCATGCTCCTTATTTAGCAGAGAGCCCGATGTAGGACTCGATCTCACAACCCTATGATCATGACCTGAGCCAAAATCAAGAGTTGCATGCTTAACCAACTGAGCCGCCCAGGCACCCTCCTATTTGGTTATTATTAAAATTTACAATTTTTCTTTGGTCCATAGAAACTCATTTTTACCTATTGAATTTTATTCTATCTTTCATCTCTTTGTTTTAACATCATACATTTATACTTCTTTTCAGATTTTTTTTTCTGATGTCTTTAGGTATCAAACATTCCTGTTTGTTGAGTTTTCTGCTTTGTTTAGAATGGAGCATTTGTTGGTGTATTTTAAAATTCCTACCTGTGCACTCATTTTCAGTGAGAATTATATCCCTTGTGGCCTGGGTTAAGGACGGTCCCTCTGAAGTTATTTTGCCTTTGCTTTTACTGGGTATCTCAACCACCCACTAGGCTAAGGCAAACTTTACGTTAAATTCTCATTCCGAAGATTGGTGTATCACAGATGCAGTGCAATGCACTCTCTCAATCGTGCTGCTTTAGAGTTTCAGTTTTTCGTGGGGATCTCTCTTCCCCCTCTAATCCCCCCCCCCAAAAAAAATCTCTGACTATAGAAAATCTTCCTTGCAATCTTGGCTAATCAGGTAGGGGAGCCTGGGGGTGGAGTTATTTGAAAATTCTGACCGTATGCAAATGTTTCCACGTGAACATCCCACCTTGAGTGGCCTTCTAAGGCCTACCAGGCCTTCTAAGTCCTGGTAGGTGCAAGGTCCCAGTCATGAGTATCTCCCTCCTCCAAAAGCTCTTTCTCTTCTTCTGTCACCAGGCCAGCTACGGTTTCAGTTCCAGTGCTTATAGACACTGCTTTCGGTTCCCTCTTCCTTTCTGGAAACTGATTTGTTTTTTCTTTCTTGCATATTCAGTTATCTATTTTACTTATTTTCTGATTTTATCCAGCATTATTGCATTATAGTATTAGGATTTCTAGCATAGCTTTGTCTGCTCTGTGGCCAGAACTAGACATGTACAGGATTGAGTAAACCCTGGGTGAAGCTTGGGATTAGAGTGTTCCCACGGTCTTGGGGCGCACCCAGCCAGCTAAAAGATTTTTCTCTGGGTTCAACTCACAGGTGATAAAACCTCCTCTAATGGTGTCAACTTTGTATGGTGTCCAAGAGGGTCCTGGCTTTCACTGCATTCTGTGCTCTAGGAGACTATTTCCTGGAATGTGTTTGCAGTATATTAGTATACACACAGAAACAGATTTTATGTGTATGGGAGTTTGGAAAATTATGGGTTAAACCAATTCAAACATGTTTCTCTACTGCGGTATTTCTCAGAAAAGAAGAAAGGAGCAGCTGCCTTTAGCATCGCTCCTGAATATAAAAGGAAGTAGAAAGGAACATGTCTGAGCATGAGCCGTGGTTGGCGACACGGGATGAAAAGCAGGTCAGAGCATCTCTGAATGCAACCCCAGAAAGCAGCAGAGATTACAGTTTGGGGGGCTGTTTCACTGGTTTTGTTCCAAGCATATGACTGTCCATTTAGCAGGAACTCCTTTAATTTTAATTTAATTTAATTATTTTATAATTTAGGGAAAACGCTCCCATAATTTACATGACAGTGACTTATTGGCATAATCAACCTTTTTTAAAGATTTTATTTATTTATTTGAGAGAGAGTGAGAGTGAGAGCGAGAGTGAAAGAGAGCATGAGTGTGGGGGAAGGGCAGTGGAAGAGGGAGAAGAAGACATCTTGCTGAGCAGGGAAGCCCGATGTGGGACTCAATCCCAGGACTCTGGGATCATTACTTGAGCTGAAGGGAGACGCTCAACCGACTGAGCCACCCAGGCGCCCATCAGTCTACCTTTCTCATTTTGGATTCATCTCAGGCCAGATATCCTATGTAGAAAGAGAAACAAAAGAAATGTTTCCTATTGTAATTGTGGGGGGGTCACGTGATTTGTAATCATAGCTAACATCTACTGAGTGCTGACTGCCTTCCAGGTGCAGTGGCCAGCACTCTACAGGTGTGTAAACCTCATAAGTCTGTCAAGTTGGGTTCTATAGTTAGCCCCATTTTACAGATGGAAAGACTGAGTTGTAGAGACACCAAGTACCAGCTCCCTGTCTACAGCTTGGTTTCACCTGGATCTTCACTTCGTAAACAAATTATGAGACTCCTGACCCTGGGGAACAAACTGAGGGTTATGGAAGGGGAGGTAGGTGGGGGGGTGGGGTCACTGGGTAATGGGCAATAAGGAGGGCATGTGAGCTGATGAGCACTGGGTGTTATATGCAATTGACGAATCATTGACCAGTACATCAGAAACTAATGATGTACTATATGTTGGCTAATTGAATTAAAAAAAATAAATAAATAGTGGGGAAGGTAAATGCTGACTTTCCAGACTTTGAATCTAAGGCATTTTTGGCACCCATCTTGAGTAAAAAGCAAGATGGAAGCCGTCATCTAACCAACTCTTCTAGGGTTCAAATGTCCCAGCTTCTAGACTTTTGGCTGCCACACGCCATTGGGCAGAAGCTTCACCTCCAATTTAGTCTCTTCATCTATTAATCAAGCATTAACAATATTAGGCACAGCTACCTCATAGGATTTTCAGGGTTACTGAGTGAATGAAAATATATATGGAAGTTTTTTTACACCGTAAAGTGCTGCGCAACATGTAAGTCACTATTTTTGTTAATGGGGCATAGTTTTGTTTTCTTTGTACTTATGATGTGAATCTGAGGGAAGGCCATCATCCTGGCAGAGCACAGAGTGGCCGGCTGTCTGAGTTAGAGGTGTGGAGGGGCTGCTGATTCTCAGGTGCCCCAGGTGGTCCGGGCTGTCAGTGATGGAGACAGAACGTTCCACCCTTGCTTTAGTCCAACGACCGGAACCATGAGTTTTCTTCAGCATAAATCCAGCTCTAGCCTGGATTTGCTGGTTATACTTTTAAAGTAAATACTAATATTTTATTCCAGAATGTTTTGATGTGAATGTGTGAGTCTTTTGTCAATGGAAAGGTTAACTTTTTGGGAATGTTACATATTTTTATTATTCCTCCCCCCACCAGACGATCTCAAGATTCTTTACGATTAAAAAAATATTTTTAAAGAAACATATTGTACTTAACTCTATTTATAAAAGGGGGCCCAAACAAGTCTTCTTGTCCTAAATCTGCCTAACGACTCGGGCAATAAATATTTCTGTATTTGTTTTTGGAGTCCATGTGAACAGTCAGACATGTTTGATTTAGGCTTAGTTCCCTCGGAGCAGATGCATTTCCTTTTCCTCTTACCACTATCATGTTTTTCCAAGAACACGGACTCCCTCCTGCGAGGCTCCCCAGCCTTCAGGACTAAATGTCTACTTTGCTGGGAAGTGGCATGTTCCATGTTAACAAAATAGATGGGAAAGTCTGGGGTTGTGAGGAAAGACAGATTCTTGCCTTGCCTAGTGTTTTTCCATTCATTCATTCATTCAATTCATTCATTCACCCAGTGATCCAGCCTTTCGAGAAATGCACATTCAACTTTTAGCCACGGGTCAACTGTGAATGAGACAGGCAGGGCCTCTGCTAACAGGGGCCTTGTATTCCGGTGGAGGAGAGATTGTGAGGCAGACCATAGCCTTCTCGTGCATTCCTTTATTAGGAGCACTTGCCCTTTTGGGGGACACAGCTCCACGGGAAGAAATGGAGAACCCGGGGAAATATTTGCTGGAGAACTTATCATATCCTGGGAGGATCTTGTCCTATTTGGAGGATTATTTTATGGGTAGAGTTTGAAAGAGCTGTAGTTCTTTTCCGGGGAGAAGAGTAAGTAAGCCAAACCACTTTTGAGTCTGGCGAATGTGCCAAGACCCTGCACTTTTATTTTCAGAATCAGTAAGAAAGAATTGAGCTTCTGTTTCAGAGAGAATATCTAGAAACTGTGAAAATCTTAGACCTCGTCCAGGGCCTATTGGGTATCCTGCTGCAGAGACATGTTCTGGATTTGGGGGAGAGCGCCGTGAGGTTGAGGAGTGAGGTCCTGAGCTCTGGGGTTCTCCCGCTGGGTGAGCCCACTCCTGCCAGTCCCCACAGCTCTGCCATCAGAATATATGTAACCAGGCAACTTGAGTTTCAGCGGGTTGCAACGCTCATTTCCTTTAAAATTCACCGCAGCTGGATCTTGCACTGTGTCTTTCTTAGAAGTATTTGATTTTTTTCACAACATTTTCCATTTTTATCTGTTATGATCTATCTCTTCCTGTCATAGCCGGAAATGTGATACCAGGATTAGGCAACTCTCCCGTCTCTTTCTCTCGGGTAAAGTCTGAAACAGAATAACCCCACCCATCTGTTATCTGTCCAACATTTTCTTGCTCTGTTCTACCATCTATTTCTCATGTTGTGAGGAAAAAAAAAAAAAAATCCGTATACTCTTAAAACTAATATATTCCTCTACAATCTCCTTTGCAGTGCACCCAATTCCTGCTGGTTTTCATGGAGGTGATAAACCATACACACGTCCCAAGGCAATCTTGGCTTTCATTCCTGGCTAATTAGGTTGTGTATTTTGTAATTCTGTTCTGGAGGGGGGTGTTACCAGTTTTGTTTGTACAAAAGTTCTGCTTATTCTAGTAGCATTGATTTCCTGCTTAAAGAAGTAAATAAAAGAAGACAAAAAAGTAGTGAATTTAGATTTTATTTTTAGGAGCCTGGAAAGTATAAGGGATTGTTTCAGGAGGACGAGAAATCAGACCAAAGGGGGATGTTTACTGAAGCTACGTGGGGCAGGACAGCAAGGGCGCCACGGCCTGTGTCCTAGCAAAGAAAGACCTGTACGGGTTACTTCCCTTTCAGAAAGCAACAAACAAGACCAGTGCTTTGGGAAGTATGCCTTTAGGACAGTCCAGCTATTGTCACATCCGTGATGCTAATATGGTGACTAAGATCGAGAACACAGCTATTCATCACATGTCACTGAAATCACCGAGCCGCCCCGCTTCCTCAAAGAGCTTGGGAAACATTCTTCATTTCAGAAATAAAAACAACTGAAAACAAGCCCTGCCTGGATGTGAAAAGCCAATTCTTGGCGTTCACATTGACTCCCCTGGCACCTATAGCTGGTTCTAGGGCTTTGCAGTATGTAGACGAGGTTTCTGAGCTACAAATACACAGGAAGCCTTTTGATCACCAGCTACTGAGAGCAACGAAGGGAAGCAGAGATCTTGTTCCACTTTAGCATTTTCTGTGCCATGAAACCTGCAGTAGCAGCTGATAAACTCTTAAATTAATCCGTTTGTTAATAAAGCTATTACATTTCTGGAAGTTCCCAAAAAGAAATTGTATTAAGGACAAAATGTAGAAATAAATCTCTGCTTATGTTGCATTTTATTCCTTTCAGTTTCGTTCTTCATTTTCAACTCAGATACTTGCTAGAATTAATACATTGTGTCAAGCTTCCATTCATGCACCGTTTTCTTTATAATCAACACTTCAGGAAAAACAATCCTAATTGGCATTGGATAACAGACTTGAATTTATAGATATGAGTACTGATTTACTAGGCAAGCTGTTATATGTGGGTTGTTTCTTTTATTTTTTAAACTATTTTATTTATTTTTTTATTTGACAGAGAGATCACAAGTAGGCAGAGGGGCAGGCAGAGAGAGAAGGGGAAGCAGGCTCCCTGCTGAGCAGAGAGCCCGATGAGGGGCTTGATCCCAGGACCCTGAGATCATGACCTGAGCTGATGGCAGAGGCTTTAACTCACTGAGCCAAGGCGCCCCGGGTTGTTTCTTTTTGAAAGCTTCGAGGTAGAAAAGTTAAAAAAAAAAAAAAAAATTAAATTAAATCGGCTGGAATTCTTGCACCGGAGTCGTGAAATAGAATATCGGAAAGTAGAAATTACTGTGGTTAATTTCTTTTGCATGAACTTAAAAATTTCAAGTTTTTTTTTTTCCCTCCGTAATTCTAAGAATTATCATGGTAAAACAACAGTGCTTGAGGAGAGTTAAACAGAGATCATTCTGCATCTGAGATCTTTCACATTTCCAGGGAGCCTGGCCATCCTGTAGTTCTTATGGGAAACAGAGCCATGAACTTTCGGGGAGATAGCTTTCCTGACCCAGAGAAGAGGACCAGGTCCTCTTGCAAATCTAAAGACCAGCTAGATTTGTTGAAGAAGTAAGAAGTCTGGAGGTGCCTGGGTGGCTCAGTCACTTAAGTGTCTGCCTCTCGATTTCGGCTCAGGTCATGATCTCAGGGTCATGAGATCGAGCCCCAAGTCGGGCTCCATGCTCAATGGGGAATCTGCTGGAGATTCTCTCCCCCTGTGCCACCCCTCTGCTTCCTCGCTCTCGCTCTCTCTAAAATAAATAAATGAATCTTAAAAAAAAAAAAAAAGAAGTAAAATGTCCGTTTTAACCACCTGCACAGCTTCAGAAGTTGTGAAATGCAAGAGCCTGTGAACGCTGACTTCCCATCCTGGTTTCTAGGAAATGTTTTCGACTCATCAGAAGAAGACTTCATGATCTCAACCTAAGTCTCTTCTACTTTCTCTTTCCCAACCGCCTTCTCCCCCTAAAAAATTCCACAGGGCGCTCTTGGTATCTTTAAACAAGTTCTGAATTATATCCTTGAAAGCTGTGCGGAGAGTGGATCTCGTGTGTTATCACCACACAGCAAAAATGGTAATTGCGTGAGAAACTGATTTTGGTTTCTCAATAGATACTTGTATCAAATCATCCCATGTGTTCTGTGTCAATAACATCTCACTAAAGCTTGGAAAAAAAAAAAAAATAAGTGACTTCTCTTGTAGTGTTTCTCTTTCTTCCATCATATGGGCCTTTGAAGTTCTGTCTGGGTGTGTAAAGCTTCCGGGTACATCCCCAGTGAAAGGATTTGGGGCTTTCCAATTTCCCTTCTTTGTCCGTGAGGGCGAAAAAACAGTGACAAGTGGTGATTACTGGCTTGTCTTACTGCATGTTGGCCCCGAAGTATTTAACAACAATTGGGATGCAGAGAAAACATTGCCTTTCTGTGGGTAAATCTATTTGCTCATTCGTTTTCCGGGACATTCAGCCTTCTGTGTGTCTGCTACATAGCTAAGTGGGGAGAGGCGGAAGGAAGGAATGAGAGAATTTCAAGGGTGGGCTGAGATAAGCAAGTTTCAAGTCATTTACTTTATCAGGATTGTGTAGTTTCTCAATTCTGTTCACATGGTGGGCGGAGGACCCATAGGAAAGAACAATGTTTATGTTAGAAAATTAGCCAGTTGGGTATTTTTTCCTCGGTGCTCTACTCTTGTCTTAAGATGGTGTGCTTGTATGTATATGTGTCTGGATGTGGGTGTGTGAGAGATACACACACAGAGAGACAGAGAGAGACAGAGACCGCCAAAGAACGGAGGAGAGAGGGGGTAGGAGACGCAGAGAGGAAGACAGACAGACAAAGAGAGGCAGAAGAAGGAACCCTTGTTTCATTTCAGGGAAGGCAATTGCTCTCAACTTTGTGGCGAATATGATGATTCATTAATCGATTCAGGTTTAAAAGGTGCAAGGAGGACAGAGTCTCAGTTCAGATACTGCATGTGTGCTCACACTCTAGGGTAGAGGGGGAGATGGACGTCACTTAGTGTGGCCAGTGGACAGACGGAACTAACAATTAGCGAGAGCCGTTTCTTACTTAGTGTTGTGCAAAAAGACTATTACGATCGTCCACGGAACTGAGGGGGCATCAGCGAGCTGTGAAAATTCTCTTCTTCCGGTGATGGTGGTTAATATTTATCGAGCCTGTGTTATATACCTGATACTAGGCCCTTGATATCAGTTGATGCATTTAAACCTCATAGCATTCCTAGAAGTTTCCAGTTCCTTCCTCCTCAGTTCCTGTACTGGAATTTTCTTTGATTTACAGATGAAGAAACAGAAGCCTGACAGTAGTCAGCTGGGGGGGTGGGGGAGAGCCGAACCAGGACCCCAAGCAGTCAGGCTCCCAGACTGAGCCCCTGTCACCAAGCTATGCAGCCATAAGCTCCGAGGTCTTATCTCAATGTTGCTAATTGCAGGAAGAGGGGACTTTTATTGTCCTCGGTGACCGTTTTTTCTATTTGCATTATAACATAACTTGTGTCCCAGAAGAAGGCATACTGAGAGGACTCCAGGTAACCGTGCCAAGAATTTGCGGCCATTTAAAGATAGAGGCAGCTCATGTGTGTAGTAAGGAACGGGTGGAAAATTTCATTTGCTATTTGAGGTCACTTCTCTAAGTCACAAGGGAGGAGTGGCACAAAACCTGTTCTCATGGATGGGGTCTGAGATAGAAAGATTGCGCTCAAAAGCAAAGGAGACTTTTGTGGCATTAACGCCGCAGCCCCGCCCCGATCTAGCGCCAGACTCGCTGCTGCAGGGCTGGGTTGGGAGCTGGGGAGGCCACACACAGGTCCTGCCTCTGGACATCCCTCCTGGCCCCTTGGCAGAGGCGACCTTTCTGAATCTTGGCTTCTCAGACTCGGCTTTGTTTTGTTTTGCTTTTTTTAGTTTGTTTTTTTATTTATTTCTTTAGAGAGTGCGCATGCGAGTGGGGGAGGGGCAGAGGAGGAGCCCAGAGCCCGAGGCGGGGCTTCACATCACGACCTTGAGATCGTGACCGGAGCTGAAATCAAGAGTCAGACTCTTAACTCGCAGGTGCCAGGCAGGGACCCCTCCAGCTCGGCTGTTCTGAATTCGCTACTACACCCAGGACCTGGAGTGGGATGAGAAGGAATTTGGTAGCTTGCTCTTCCCTGGGCATCCTGAGGTTTTTTTTTTCTCCTCTCTCTGCCCTGAATGGGAGTCCTGTTGAGAGCAGACATCTGTAAGCCAACCCTGAGGTTGTCCCTGCAGCCTGGCTCACATCTTTACGGATCTGAGTGGCTTCGAGAGCATATGATACAGTTCTTCGGGACGTTCTAAGCTGGCACGCAGGTTGATGGGGTCAGAGGGCTGAAAGTCAGAATCCCAGGCCTTTCCCTGCCCACTGAATTAGCACAGGAGAGGAATAGGCACTTGAGTGTTGGCTCTAAATCAAGCACCTCAAAGGATTCTTTGCACAAGACACCTTGCAAACCATCCTTTGACATGTTTGCTGGTTCATAGGCACAAACTTCTTAGATAACGATTATTAAATGCATTTCTGCTCAAGGACATTGTGGCGGGGTCAGTACCTGGGCTGTGCGTGTTGGTAACTATCTGCTCCTGTCCCAAGTAGAGCACAAGCCCATCCAATGAAATTCATACACGTGTAAATCAGAGCGACATAAGATTCTCTCATTCCCCTTCGACAGTTGTACCTAAAAACTCTTGGAGGTCGGGCTTTTGAAACAGTTTTTCCCTATTCAGATAAATTGTCCTTTTGTT
This sequence comes from Potos flavus, assembly GCA_028534135.1. Classification (NCBI taxonomy): domain Eukaryota; kingdom Metazoa; phylum Chordata; class Mammalia; order Carnivora; family Procyonidae; genus Potos; species Potos flavus. The sequence continues at coordinate 184,674,284 of CM052898.1, read as the reverse complement.
CTTTTACGGGAATTTGACTCATGCACACTTATTTAAAACCTTTCGAAACAGTCTTTAATGCAAGTCTGAGGTTTCCAAACTTTTAAAGAAATCGTAATGTTTATAAAACTCAAGTATTTGTAATTCGTCGCAGACCATATGGCAACTTTTGATAGCGTGAACTAAAGCAGCACTGACTCTGCGGAAAATTTCCACCAGGATTGATAATAGTTATCCCACATGGGGATGGAGTGATTAAAACATAAATGGAAGTGTTGTTTATTTTATTTATTTGGAAGAAAGAAACATAGCCTTCCCGAATGGCTGGTATTTTCATGAAAATAATAGGTATTCTGAGACTTAAAAAAAAATTAAATATGTGTATTTTGGAGACATTCACAGAATGAGAGATTTTCATTGACATTGCAGGGTAAATGAAGAATAGCAGTAGCAATGATGTTTTGGTTTCCCAGTAGGGATCCTGAACCTTTCCTTGACTTAGTGAGGTTTTTGTTTTTGTTTTTGTCTGTTCAAATTTTTCTTAGAGTGGGTGGAGGAGGAACAGAGGGAGAGAGAGAATCTTAAGCAGGGTGATGCAGGGCTTGATCTCATGACCATGGATCATGACCTGAGCAGAAATCAAGAGTTGGACGCTTAACCGACTAAGCCACCCAGGTGTCCCTGATTTGGTGTTTGAAAGGCCATCCCTGATCAATCATTCCTGTGACACAAGGACCAGTAGTTTCAAACACAGTCCCATCTGTGATGGTTACACCAGAGAAAGGGTACATAGAAACCACCATTGCTCAAAGCTGAGAACTACCTAACACGGCGTAGGATGTCCTTACGGTACAAATCTATCCATTGTTGATCTACGATTAAAATTTAACTGGCCATATGTTATATTCTTATTTTTTATTTGCTGAATCTGTCAACCCTACTCACTAGAAAAAGGAAAGAGGAGCGTTTTAGGAAAACCAGGCGTTTGAAGATGCTCATGTCTCCCTGTGATTACTCCCATCACCTTTCCTATTCACTGAAGTGTTCTAGATTGCCAGCCTCTGCTGTCCTCCCAGCTGTTCCTGGGAGCGTGGGTTGTGTAGACTCTCTGGCTTGTCAGTGGCCAGGGATTGGCCCTTCAGAAAAAACACAGGATTACAGCTCTTGTGAGTGAGTCTGTTTCCCCAGGGTCAAGTCACCAGCTCAGGGTTCCCACCTCTCTTCACAAGAAGAGCTTTTGCACACAGAGGCCCACAGCAGACATCAGGGCTGTGTACCCCGCCTCACGCACACCAGCGGACACACACACTCACATCCCTCCGTCCAGGTTCATGGATAATATATTTATTTACCACATTACTGATGAGACGCAAGGCTAATAAGCTTTTCCGAAATTGTCTCATTTAAGTCTACATCAGTCTTATGAGGACAATACCATCGTCTCTCTATTTTCTGAATGGGATAGTTAAGGCTTAGTATGGGTGAGTAGTAATGCGTCCAAAGTTCGTACACAGTCGCAGAGACCACCTACTTAGCCCAAGCACCTACCTCTTCACCTTCCTGCGTTCTTCCCACGTGCCCGCCCCATTGTGTATCTCACATCAGTCACAAAGGGATCATAAGGATTTACTATGAGATGAAGGGATGCGCTGGATTTTGGGGTCATGCTGTTTCGGGGAGCTGGATTATCAGGGGGCAAATTACTGAATCTCCCTGACACTCAGTTTTCTGATCCTTTCAAATCGGGAGACCCACATTGACTGCACTGGTTTGCTGGCATGCGGAGAGGAAGAAAGAACCAAAAGAAGAATAGAAAAAACAAACAAATGTAGAAGAAGGGGCAGAGGTTAATTGTCCCAGGGACTTGGGGCGAGGGGGTGTTAAACCTGGGCCTGATTTTTCTGCGTGAGTTTCTTTGGCAATCCAGGCAATGAAGCTGGGCTCGAGGCGCGCTGACGGTTCCCAGGGGAAAATGCATGGCTCTTGCAGAAGTTGCGTGCCCCACAGCCCCTGTGGCTCTTAATTCACCGCAGGAAGAGGAAGGTCAAGGCTCAGTATTCCTGAGAATTACTTGACGCTGGTTCATGACGAAGCAATATTTATGTTCTTTGTAGCATACACAGTTGCTTTTCTGGGCTTCCGTTGGGGAAAGACAGTCCCCATCAGCTACTTTAAATTTTTTTTTTTTTGAAAAATAAAACAAAACAAAACAAGTGAAGCAATATGTAAAGGCAGAGATATCTGGACTCAAGCAAAATGTCCAGTAATTACAGTTCTCTGAGTAATCTTGGGCCTACTGTGTCATCTCTCTGGACCTTTTCCATCTGTACAGAAAATGGATTAACTAAGGAATTCCATGAACCTGTGCTGGGCATCCGCCTATACCTCGTCCTGTGCTGGATGCCAGTCCACGGGGCAGCCGAGCCTGTCCCATCACAGGGGGATGGGGAGGCTAAGTGTGGGGACACGGATCCCATAATCCAGTCCACATTCATAGTGTTTATCAGACTTACAGGTCCACGCACTATGAAGAAAACAATGCCAGGCAGTGGAAGAGAGTATGATGGGGGCTGGCCATCCGGGAAACAGGGCCAGACATACCACAGGAAGCTTCTAGGAGGAAATGACGTTTAGGGGGAGGTTTGCATAAAGCGAAGGAACCATTCAGGAGAGTGGGCAAGAATCAGGTCACTGGTGGCCCTTTAGAGAATCACCTGAACAGATTGCTAGGGAGGGAAGTCAAGGCAGGGAGGAATTTGAGTTTCGATAGGAAATGTGGAAGCAACAAGAAGATGCCTCTATGAGGTCCTTGTCTTCAGCTTACAAACCCCTTTGGACTTCTCTACATTCTGTGTGTATTACAGATGCAGCGTGTGTGTGTGTGGGGGGGGTGTACTTTTTTAGGAGGTGGTCAGTCAGGTGTGCCCTCAGGAGGAGACAGAGGAGAGGCTCAGGAAGACACAACCCAGGAACAAATAAAGTACAACGAGAGGCTCAGTTTGTTATAGTCGAGGGTCTTCGGGGCGGGAGGCACTGCACACCATGCACGGCCATGTGGGGAAGACACTGGGGGGATCTGGAAGCAGGAGACCAGAGGGTCGGGGGCAGGACTTAGGCCGCCTGGGGTTTCCTCAGGAAAGGCAAGGTAGGGCAGGGACAGCAGTTTAACATTGGCCAGTTGGAGAAATTTCCTCAGGCTTTGGGGGCTGGGGGTGGTGCCCAGTGATTAAGGCAGAGGAACGTTGTCTCCTTGGGTGGGATGACCAGAGAGACGCCCCGTGGCTCTGGACAGGTTAGTTTCCTTGTCAGAGACCTGCTCCTGGCAGGGCCCTTTGCTATCCCTAAGAATTGGAGCCAAACCTTTCCTAAGATTTTATTTATTTATTTGACACAGAGAGAGAGCACAAGCCGTGGGAGCAGCAGAGGGAGAAACAGATTCCCCACAGAGCAGGGAACCTGACGTGGGACTCGATCCCAGGACCCCGAGATCATGACCTGAGCCGAAGGCAGATGCTTCACCGACTGAGCCACCCAGGTGCCCCAAAGTTTTGTTTTTTTTTTTTTTTTTAGACTATCAGAGCAACAGAATATACAGAAAATTTAAAAAAAAATTTTTTTTTTTTACAATGTAATGTATATGAACAGACTTAACTACATACCAGGTGCATGGAACGGGCACCTAGGACCTAAGGTTTCCTGCATCAGGGAAGAGTCTCTTATGACCAGTGTTGGGGGGTAAACAGAGGCTGGCGACGTCTGTGTCCGATGCCAACCTGCCAGACCCACCAACGGAGGGCTCAGCAGGGAGCTGGAACCCGCTGGCTCCCGAGGTCCAGGGCTCCAGGCTTTGGGAGTGACGCCAGCAAGGGGAAATTGACCTTGCACCACAGAACAGAGTGGGCATCAAAGGATTTTGGTGTCATCTAATCAGAGGAGTGACCATTTTCAGGGAACATTAGAGAACAAATAAATAGTGCACATTGGTGGGGATGGACATGAGAGAGAAGACGGGACAGGTGTAGAGGGTGGGAGGAGCAGCTCGGGGAGCCCAGGGAAGGGGCAGGGGGGCTGCCCGGGCTGGGCTGCGCAGACGTGAAGGGAGGCGCAGTCTGAAACGGCATCAAGGCTCAAGAGCCTGGGAAGAATTGGAAACAGGAACGCAAAAGTTGTTTTCTCAGATGAACACTGATGGCCCCCTTTCCCGTGGCTTGGCTTTCCCTGGTTTCAGTTACTCGCGGTCAATCCACCTGGAAGCAGGTGACCCGCCCTCTGACGTGTTTCAGAAGGTCAGCAGGAGCCGGAGCTAGGTCACGGCGCCTACGTCATCCACCCCCTTCATCTAGTCACGTGGGCATTTTCTCCCGTCCTGTCAGCGCAGGAAGGGTGCGGACGGTGCCCTGAGATGTTTCGAGAGAGACAATGCTCTCATCACTTTTATTATAGAATATTGTCGTACTGTAATTGCCCTATGTTATTCTTAGTGATCGTTGTTCGTCTCTCCTGTGCCTCATTTGTAAAATAAACTTTAACACAGACAGGTGCGTAAAGGAGAAAAAGCATGGTATGGGTGTGGGCGCGGTACTAGCTGAAATTTCAGGGATGCCCGGGTAGCTCAGTTGGTTAACTGTCTGCCTTCGGCTCAGGTCATGATCCCAGAGTCCTGGGATCGAGCCCCACGTTGGGCTCCCTGCTCTGTGGGGAGCCTGCTCCTCCCCCTACGTGTGCTCTCTTTTCTCTCTCTCTCTGACAAATAAAAAAATCTTTAAAAAATAATGAAGTTTCAGACACCCACTGGGGGTCTCGGAAAAATGCCTGGAAGAGAAGGGGGACTCCTGTAGCAAGAGTCCATCCCCCTCCACCCACGTGGCCCACTCACCTTCCTGGTGCTTTCTGTGTGTGCCGTGACCCTGCACGTGACCTGTGGCAGAAATGGGTACTTTTCTCGGGTTTTTGCTGTGTCTGCTGCAGCAGCCTTGACTTCACGGTGTGCTCTAGACGCTTCCATGCTGCTCAGTGGCATGGGGGGTGCGGGGTGGGGGGAGCAGACTGCAGAAAGGCTTTCATGAGACGGGGGCTTACCCAAAGAGCACCCCGACTTTAGGCATTTGTGATAATCTGCATGGAATACTTGAAAATCAAGAGTTTAGGACAAACGACAAGAAGTACTGTTTCTTAATTGAGAAAGGCATCGGCTGTGCTTCACCCGTGGTGGCATCATACAGAATACCCCTTTTGATGTGTATTGGCCAGCAGGATAGAAGTTAAAATGCTACCCACGGGTGGGGGGGGGGGGAAGAACAGCAAAAACAACCAAACTCACATCGAGACAAAAGGAATGACTCACTCGTCATACTTTTGGTGTTCTTGCTCTATTTTACGTTGAATTCCCCATCATGTGATAAAAATACCAAACTATTGATATGAAGAGGGTGCAGTTAATTCAAATTAATTGGGACTGACAAAATTATTCATGGGAATCCAAGTAATATGGCACAGTGATTTGTCACAGGCCATGCTGACGAAGTTATCATTTCCCTAGTCTTAGTGACCTTTACGTTGGGATTTTCTTCTTAGTAGGGTTTATTTTTCCTTCATCTGTGAAGAGTGTGGTTTCAACGGAGTTTTGAAGTTATACCTTTATTTATTTAGTTGCCTTTAAGAAACAGTGATCAACATGGCAGCGATGACTTGTAGGGGGCACCTTTTCTTCATTTGATAGAAGCCTAAGAAAATGGAAACTCTTGTGATGCTGGTCTTATCAGGAGCGCCTGTAGTCATTAGCATCCCCTCTCCCCATTAGCACCGCACCTGGTCCCTGCTCCCAGCTCTGCCGCAATGAGCTTCCCCGACCACCTCGTGGGTGCATTTGCTTCTGTTTTCTGTACTCACATAATGCAAATAGGAAATGATAGGATTTGCTGTGGTGCCCTACAGGATGCTGAGCAGCCTTCCTGGCCTCCACCCACTAGATGCCGGTAGCATCCTTTTCCCATATCTCCAGACATTGCCGTATGTCCCACCGCAGGCGGAAATCACTCCTGCTTGGAAACCGCGGATACGGAAGCTTAGTTTTGCAATTTATTTTTTTGTTTTCACACAAGGAATCATTTTGTACACTTTTCTACCTCATGCTTTTCCTAATCAAAAGGCACTGAGATAGTTCTTCCAATAACGCTATTGAATTATTTCTAAGTAGTGCTTAACATCCTGGGGGGCGGATACAGCACCATCCCGTAGCCCGACTGCACCGGTCTTTCATCAGTGGGTATGGACCTGCTTCCCAGGGCTCAGCTTCTAAAAGCAGCACTGCAGTGAGCACCGCTGTGCTTTTATAGATTCCCAGAAATGGAGTTGTGGCATATGCATTTTTAATTGTAATAGATACTGCCAGATTGCCTGATGATGACATTTGGAGAAAACCTTAAAAACTATAAATGATAGGAGACTGATATTCTAAAATGGGATGAACGCATCCAGATGAAAGTGGTTATTTAAGTGATTTTTCGTAACATGAAAAGAAATACAAGTAAATTGGAAAATTGGCCTTTTTCTTGTTTTAAAAGTTACAACTTTTTTTTTTTAGGAGGAAGCTTAATTTTTTTTTTTTTTTTGCTTCAATTATTGGATCTTACCTTGCTTGTCAAGGTTTTTGGGTGAATTCATCAATTAACACGAACAACCGTGAAAGAAATCTTGTACACCTGGAGTGTTATATTTTCCGCAATGAATGTAACACAAGTTAAGGATTTCAAGGCCAGATATGAAAATGGCAGAGGGAGACTAGGTAAAATTGTCTTAAGAAATAGAAAAATAAAATATACCTAGAAGTATCTTTAGCATTCTGGTTGCCTGAAACTCTGCAAATAGCCTTGTTAATCAATCAGCCCCCTCTGGGTATTATGTCAGTATTCAATGATTGATGAAAACTGTTCTCTGTTTGATAGTTTGGATGTTTTAATATACTCCTTTATTCCTTAGTCAACAGGTCAGGAAAGCCTTTAATAAAACAACATTGTTTTTCATTTGTTTCACTTTTCCCCCCTTTACAGTGTTATCTGGTGAAAGAAAAAAAGCTAAGCCTGGCTTCTGAATTCCAAGATCTTTGTCTAGTGGTAAGGAAATTAAGATGTTTCTTTTAAAATAACTGATGCACTCACCAAGTCTGACGTCAGCAGACATTCTTTCTGGTGGGTAGTGGTTCTGCAGGCAGACACGGTCTTCTGGAAGTGGATGCTGCTGGGTCCTTCTCAATATTCGCAGTGTATGCAGAAGGTAGAATCGTATCCATTTAAAATTAATCAAAGCATTTCTCTTCTCTTTTACTTAAAAAATGGACAACTAATGTATATATGTTGAAAACTTTAAGTTTTGTGTTGTGCTTTTCAGTTACAATGTATCAGGAGTGTTGGATCTGGAGCTTGGAGTCTGTGCTGAGTCTTGGGCTTTTCCTTGAAGACTTGATCTCATAGGAAGGTCTTATTCTGTTAGTTTTGCTCCTATGGTGTACTTGGACTTCCCTAATTCCTGTTTGCTTTTGATTGTTTCTCCTAATAAGTAATGTTCTATTTATGCCACTCCCACTTTTTTTTTTTTGTTCTGTGCCAACTTACAATGGAATAATTGCATTTGTTGTATGTTTGTGTGATCCCAAGCATGACATTTGCAAATAGTTCCAATTGAAAAAGATAAGTTATGTCACAAAATGATGGAATATTTAGAGAAAAAGACATTTATAAAACTATCCTCCAATTATTTATAAATAACAATTGTTACTGTCTTGCTATCAATTTCATATATGTTCTTTTCATATTATACATCTAATTTGAAATTCTAACTTTAAATAACTTACCCTTTAATAATGTAATACATGCAAAATTGAAAAAGCACTCAAAGTGATTAAATGAAATGTATGTATCCCTTCCTCTGTCCATTGGCCCGTGACAACCATTTCCCTTCCAAGGAGACATCTGGTGTTTCTGGTTTTCTAATTTACTGGGCCTTTTAAATTATTTGCATTGTTTATAATCTGTTTCTATATTAAGCAGTGATTTGTTGATTCTCCTTATGTGTGTGATGTTTCTCATGTGGGTGAGTATTTGGATTGATAGAAAAAGGCTACTATTGAATATCTAAAGAGAAACCTGACTTTATTGTTTGTTACACAGGAGGAAAGAGTGGATGTAGGCCACGTTCTATCAAAAGAAAGCACAGCTGATCTAATGTAATGTGGGGAAGCACAGAGTCCGAGGACTGACAGACTTTGTGGAGCAGGAGTGCTAAGGGATTAGGGGACCCTTAGCTGTAGAACGTTGGCGGTTTGGGTAAGCCTGTTGCTTATGGCTAGCTTTAAGAAGTGCAGTGATGAAATCTGATTTCCACTGATCAGTTGGGATGGCTTTGAAAAAGGTTGGAGTGGTGACTTGTTTGTTTCTTGGGACTATGCCCAAAGAATAGTCATCGTTTTTCTTTCTTGACTTTGGAGTACAGGAACTTTAGATTCTCTCTACATGAGAAATGCACAGGGACTGAATTGCTGGGTCAAACAGTATGCACATCCTATGTTTTGATTGACTTTCATAGAGGTTTACCAATTTACACTCCAATTAGCAATGGATGGCAGTGTTCGTTTTCCCACAACATAGCATGTCATCAAGTTTTTGATCTTTGCTACCCTAATGGGTGAAATACAGTATTTTCTTGAAGTTTTGACTTGTCTGTTTCCTAGTATGAGGGAAGTTGAGAAACTTTACAAATTATTAAAAGTCATTCTATTTTATTTTCTATAAATTTTGCCAGCATCTACCCATTTTCAATGAAGTTTTTTATACTGATTTTAAAAAACTCTTGAGATATTAATTAGTTCTTTACATTAAGAGTTGTAAACATTTTCCTTATGTGTTCTTTGTATTTTGATTTTGTTTATGATGTTTATTTGGGGGGAAGGGCTTTTAAAAACATGATCTTTTAAAACATGCTTTTACATAGCTGAATTGACCAATTTTTTTTATTGTCTTTTAAGTTTTATATCATAGTTGGAAAGACTTTCCATTTTGAAACTATAATATTTTTCTATGCTTCCTAATGCTTTTATGGTTTAATTTTCACTCATTCTTCTGGACTTTATATTGTTATAAGTATGAGGGAGAAATATACTTTTTCAGGGATCAACACTATTTGTTGGATAATACATTATTTCCCCACTAATTCGAATGATCATCTTTGCTAAAAACTAAATTTTCATAAATATGCTGATTTATTTCTGACTTTTATCCTTCAATCCATTGATTTATATGTTGGCTTTTCCATTTAACATGATACCATCTGAATTTTTCTGTTAATTGGGCTTCTTGCTTATCATGGTACTATTTATATTAAGTGAACATTCTATAATTACTCAATGATTCTCCTTCTTGTTGCCCTCCATTTAACATTGTGGGAATTTAGGTTACAAATCAACAAATTGATCTCCAAAACTTTATCTCTGTTTATTCCGTAAACAATCACTTCTGAGGGCTCTTCTCTTAGTCTGCCCTTGCTTGGTCGCCATTTTATATCTGCTAATGGATGTTTCAAACACCCAGCATCCTACCTTCTACATCACAGGAGAACATTTTCCCATGACCATGTACCTAAACAACATTAAGATCTTTGAGTGAGCTGGTAAGGAAAGGTTGACAAAAATTTGTTAATGCCATGAAATGGAGAAGAAAAATCTGTTGGGTCTTTACCATTTTCCATTTAACTAGGGCATCTAAAACTTAAAGAGAACTATTATACTCAGTTCCAAGTGCTGCTTGAAAATAGCTGGCTATATGACTTCATTTTCTTAAGAACGTGCTTGCCTTGAAATCGATTATTTTTTGTGGGTGACTTAGAAACACTGAGCCATCATGGCGCCAAATTTATAAGTGTGTGTGTAGGTGTATGTAGGAGTGTGTGTGTGTTTGTGCGTGACCTAGAGAATAACACTAACATCTATATGCTTCCCTAGGGCTGTTCTAACTTTTATTCATCATACAAGAGATTCTATTGATTTATATTGAGAAAGAGAAGAGTGCTATTAGCTATTCCTTTCCAGGGACATGGAAATAAGTTCCAGCACAGAAACAAATTCCTTTTTTCTGGACTTCAGTTTATTTCACTGCTTAGGAACGGATGCATCTGCCTATTCCTCTACAGGAATTAAGTAGTTTTTCAAATTTATTTTAAAACACAATGGTTAATATACTTGTTGGGGATTATTTGTTACTTAAGCAAAATTAGGATTCCTCTTATGATGCCCAAAGTCTCCACTGGCTGTAACTCATTATTCTTATACCAGGATGGATAGGAGCTATTGACCACAGATAGTTGAAGTTACTCACCCAAGGTCATATGGCAACTCACCGTTGAAAAAAGAAGAGATAAATGTCACCATCCGAATAAAAAGTCTTATGCTGTGTGAGGTAATTTTTTATGAATCATAGCATAGACTCAGTGGACTCCAGGAAACACAACTGTATATGGCTCTTTAAATTACTTCTCTTTGCAGAATTTTAAAAAAAGAGGAGAATAAAGAATAAAGAATGACTGGTCAGATGACTGGTTACAAATTGAAAAATGGGTATTATATCCAGAAGATACTCATAGACTCTGCATGGGAACTTCCTGGTCTCCACAGCCAATCTTTCTATAATACCAGACTGTCATTTCTATGATGGTCAATGATATCTCAAACTGGAGAATCTCCCTAAATTTCGTAAGAGATGATGTTGGCAAAACTCCTCTCAGTGAAATAAAATCCAGTAGTGCTGAATAAGGGAAACATTCCTTGTTTCTTGTTCGTTTGTTTTTGTGGGGGTGAAGAGGAGGGCACAAAGTAGATCCTAAATAGAGCTGTCTTAAAATCCCCATTTTGATCCATCACAGAGAAGACTTCAATTGGCCTGGTCCTTTAAGATACCATTTCTGAGGCTGGGATATGAAGTAGAATGTGTTCAGAGCTGCCAGCCAGAACTAACTCAAAGAGGTCTAGGTGAGAGCTTGTCCTCTTTAGGGACTCTCTGGAATCAACATTAGCTTCCCCAGAAAAGGTCGAAAGTAGAGGTGAAATTCAGGAGCCAGGCCGAACTAGCTCTCCACGAAAATGCTTTCTCAAAGTTTGCTAAAAATGCTTAATTCCGAGCCTCATCTCCAGGGCCCGAGTTGGTAGTTTGGGGGTGCATTTTTGTAATCTTTATTTTAACAAGTGTCCAAGATGATTGCACCGAAGGCTGGTGTTTTGTTCCGCACCACTCTTTGGGACTGAATCTAATCACACCACTGTAATAGGATAATATGACTCAATTAATAATAATAATTGATTCATTTTCAGATGATTGTTTAAATTTGGTCAAGGTCACACATTATGAATTTATAAGTCAATTCACTGCTGTATGTATATAAAAACACACAAGCGAATATCGTGCATAATTCTGTGTGTGGGGGCATTTATTTGATATAATTTTTTTAAGGAAAAAATCAAGTTCTTGAGATTTGGTGGGAGTCAATTTACAATTCTTAGTTTTCCTAGAAAAATTGGAGGGGGCTACTGAATGGTCTACCTTAAGACCAAAGAGGGCAAAAGTACAGAATGAAAGCCAAACAATGATTTCATTATACAAATGAAATGGGAAAATGCAGTGAAATTCTATCCATCCCTGAGGACTGACTCCACTTAGAGGTTAGAAGAGCAGCCTGGAGTGATCTCACTCCATGGGCCCTATAACCATCACTCTGGAGAAGTCGTAGCGGGGTTATGACTAAGGATGAAAGAATCTTCCCATAAAGTTTTGAGCTTTAACTACACTTCTGTTGGGTACATAAGAAATAAAATAGATAATCAGTCCAGATGGCCCATCATCTGGTGAATAACGAAAAGGGGTAACTCAATAGGTAAAAAATCAGCAGTGAAAACCAAATAGAAGCGTCAATAATAGGTTCAGTTTTAGGCAGAGACTGTTAGTGTATTAGGTGATGTCACAGAGTATCTGTGATAAAGATGTCAGAAGAAACTGGCTCAGGAAAGTTTCAAACTCAGTAAAGAATGATTCCATGAGTTTTCCCAGTCCAGTGTAGTGTTCAGGGATTCCCCACCTACAATAGGATTCTTGACATCCAGATTAGAAAACTGAGTCTGGTAGGGATGAAACGATGCCGAGATGTTTACTGTCAGAGCCTCTCAGACAGAGTCTCATTCCCACACTTCCATGCAGTTGCGTTTATGGAGGACCATCTCCATAGAAGGTGCAGTGTCAAGGGTGTCCAGACAAGTGAAGGGCATCTGACCGTCAGTTGGGGTGTGGCAGCCTTTTTTTAATTTTAATGTTATGTTAGTCATCATACAGTACGTCATTAGTTTTTGATGTAGTGTTCCATGATTCATTGTGTACATATAACACCCAGTGCTCCATGCAATCCGTGCCCTCCTTAACACCCATCACCAGGCCAACCCATTCCCCTACTCCTTCCCCCTCTAAAACCCTCAGTTTGTTTCTCAGAGTCCACAGTCTTTCATGATTCATCTCCTCCTCCGATTCCCCCCCTTCATTTTTCCCTTTCTTTTCCTAATGTCCTCCATGCTATTCCTTATGTTCCACAAGCAAGTGAAACCATATGATAATTGACTTTCTCTTGACTTTCTCAAGACTTTTCTCTTGACTTATTTTACTCAGCATAATCTCCTCCAGTCCCATCCGTGTTCATGCAAAAGTTGGGTATTCATCATTTCTGATGGCTAAGTAATATTCCGTCAAGTCAAAAAATGGGCAGAAGACATGAACAGACACTTCTCCAATAAAGACATACAAATAGCTAACAGACACATGAAAAAAAGTTCATCATCATTAGCCATCAGGGAAATTCAAATCAAAACCATATTGAGATACCACCTTACACCAGTTAGAATGGCCAAAATCAACAAGGCAAGAAAGAATAGATGTTGGAGAGGATGTGGAGAAAGGGGAACACTCTTACACTGTTGGTGGGAATGCAAGTTGGTGCAGCCATTTTGGAAAACAGTGTGGAGGTTCCTCAAAAAATTAAAAATAGAGTTACCCTATGACCTGGAAATCACACTGCTGGGTATTTACCCCAAAGATACAGATGCAGTGAAAAGAAGGGCCATATGCACCCCAATGTTCATAGCAGCAATGTCCACAATAGCCAAACTGTGGAAAGAACCGAGATGCCCTTCAACAGACAAATGGATACAGAAGATGTGGTCCATATACACAATGGTGTGGCAGTCTCTTGACCTCTTCATGTGTCTCAATTGTTCTGCAAGTCTAGGATGAGAGCAGCGGAAAGACTTTGAAATTAACGTGAAGGTTTCACCATTAAAATTAAGTCACAGCAATAGCTTAGACAGATACTTGGGAAACAAACCTTTTTTTTTTTTTTTAAAGACGGAAGCTCTGGATTAGGTTGCTTCACTTCACAGGATAGCCACACACAACTGACATAACAGAACTCGGCCAACAAACCATTGTTGAATGCACAATATATTGCTAATTACTCGAGGAGACATACTTTTTGAACAAGAATGGCTCATTTTAATTGCCTTTTAGTGAGATGCTTTGCCTTTTTTATCTCTCCCACCTAGATCCCATCAGCACTTACCCCAGGGATGGTCTGAGTTTTAATAGATTCATAATAGAAACATTTATGTATTAATAATAATAAAGATAAATTATGTTTGCAAGTGCTTTCCTCTACACTTTTTCTCCCTAACAACTCTGGGGGATATGCAGAGCAAGTATTATTATCTCTGCTTTATTGATGAGGAAACCAGAGCAGTGAAGTCAGGACATTTTCCAAACTTGCCAAACTTTCCAAATCCAGACTCAAGCTCTGGTTTTGTTTATTTGACATCCAGTTGTGCATTTAATAAGTGAAGCTTTCTGTAACAGAATGTTCAGTGCTAAGGCAAGCAGACAGGGCTATTCACCTGCTCAATTCTGTCTCTGCTACCTATGTGCTCTTAAACTCTAGACACTCAGTTTACTCATCTTTAAAATGACAAAAGTAATAGCTCTTTTGTTATAAAATTTTGGTAAGAGTCTATTGAGATAATGCACGAGGAATTGCTTTGAGATTTGGAGAGTTCACTCTTCGCCTAGAGTCCCTGAATGGACCTCCATGGGTCTACAAAACCTTTAAACTTCATGCAAAATTTGGTGCTTCTTTGCATATAATACAGTTTTCTGGGGGAGAGTTCTGAAGTTTTATAAGGTTTTCTGAGATTTCTGTGATTAAAAAAGAATGAGAATTATTGCCACGAAGCATTATGCAAGATACTAGTGCTCTGAAAATACATCTTTTTTGATTGTATAGTGTATTCTTTCTAAAGAATGTGGGACGTACAGAAAAGCAGGAAAAAAAATAATAGTAATATCTGAAAACATACTATTTAGAGAAAACCCATCTATATCCATGATACAATTTTGTCTGATATTACCTTTTGGCTTCTTTTTTCAATAAATCAAAAATTTTTTAAAAAGTTTTTGGGTCACCACAAACATTTATATATACAATGTGCATATACATGTGCAGTTTGGAATCATTCTAACTATGTGAACATGACCTAGTGGTGTAATATTTTTCTACATGCTTAATGCCTGCCTTGAAATATCTATATGCTTTCCCATAATTTCTATACTTAATACTCTTGTACTTTCAGATGATTTGCATTTCTGTCTTTTTTTATCATACTATAATATACATGCTTTTACATATAACTATAGTATCTATTCATGAAATATATATATATAATCATATATATACATGATTTATTTATTTATTTTAAAAAGAGAGCATGAGCAGGGGGAGGGGCAGGGAGAAAGAGAGAGAATCCTCAAGCAGATTCCTCACTGACCATGGAGCCTGCCATGAGGCTCAATCCCAGGACTCTGAGACCGTGACCTGAGCTGAAACCAAGAGTCGGATGCTCAACTGACTGAGCTACCTGGACACCCCTGAAATTGATATATTTTTTAAAAAAAAGTATGTCTCTTACTTTTTAAAACAAGAGTCAATAAGTAAGTATTTAATTCTTTGAGATGTACTTGAGCTTTTCACTGCCATGTTTTCAAAGACCTTAATAGAATGAAAAGTATTATTATGCGTATTAATTATTCGGGGGTGAATTTTCCTTTTTATGCTGTCCCAGAATATGGTTTATGTCTTCCTTGATTCAGGTCTTCTTATCCATCCCCAATAGATAAGTTAGGTTCTTTTCTTTGCTATTTCTAATCACTTGTCTCTATCTTTGCAATACATATACATTGTCATTTGTCTTTGTAAAAATGTTTACATTGCTGGGACTTTCAGAACAGTGTTTGAAAACAGTGGCTACAGGAAGTGTCAAGTCTTCTCGGACATCAATACGAATATCATGAGCATCTCAGCATTGAAGCTGGGGGGCTGAAAGTGGGCAATAGGGGTCTTCATCATCTTTCAGAACATTGATGATTGTAAAACCTTGAAAAAGTCAGTAGTAGTTATTTATGGTTGTCAAATACATTTCAGCCTCTACCATGCTCATAGCCCTGTGATCTTTTTCTTCTGAACAATGCAGCAAGTTGGTTTGGGATTTCTGTGGCACACTATTCTTCCATTCTTGGGACAAATTTTTCCTGGTTATGAGGCAATGTTTGTAGAATACATTTCCAAATGACATTACCAATATTTTACTTAGAATTTTTCATCTAGAATGTAAGGCAGATGGAGCTGTATTTTTATTTTTCTGGTAGGATTGGCATAGAAAAAATGAAAAGGCTTCCATCTTTCTTGGCAAGACACTTTAGACAGCAACAAAATCTTTTACCCAATGCTCTCCACCTGAAACTAATATAGTGTTATCTGTTAATTATACCTCAACTAAAAAGAGACTAAGAAATTCTCCCCTAGTTATGTCTTCGTTCAACTTTTCTACATCTCTTATATTTTCTTTGAAAATCCAACCGTTTAGGGGAGCCTTAGTGGCTTAGTCAGTTAAGTGGCCAACTCTTGATCTCAGCTCAGGTCATGATCTCAGGGCTGTGAGATCGAGTCCTGCAACAGGCTTCACGTTCAGCGAGGAGTCTGCTGGAAATTCTCTCTCCCTCCCCATCAACTCCTCCCCACTGCTCTCTCTCTCAGTAAAATAATAAAATAATAAAATAAAATAAAATAAAATAAAATAAAATAAAATAAAATAATCACACACTTTATATAGTTTTCTAATTTGTCAGAGTAAGATTTTATATAATTTTTACTTATACCTTTGGTCATGTTTCCTTTTTATTCCCAATTTTATATATTTTCTCTCTTTTTATTAGATTAGATCTGCTAACTGATTAGTATTCTCTTTCTATGCAGAACCAGATATTAGATGTGTTTATTCTATTACTTACCTGTTTTCAAATTCATTAATTTCTACCATTATTTTTTCTCTCCTTTTGTTTTACTCAAATTTGTGTGTGTGTGTTTGTGTGTTATCATTTTTCCATTCTTCAGTTTGATACGGAATTTAGTAAGTGTCATTCTTTTTCGTGTCCGAACAAAAGGCTTACAGGTTATAGATCTGCTAACAGGTTATAGATCTGCTAGAATGTATCCTGTCAGCGTTCCAGATGTTTCAACAGAGTAGGTTTTCACTTTTGTTATTTTCTAAATAATCCTTAATGCTGTGTTTGACTTCCACCTGCAATCATTTTTCAGAGAATCATTGGTGGTGTGAGAATTTTAGCCTATTTTTTTTTTTTTTGCCGCTTATTGAGTTTATGAGCATAAATGTATCATGTGCACTTACCAGTCGCAAATATTCTTTGTAAACTTGATAGAAATGTATCTTCCTGTTCTCCTTTGGACACAACATTTGCTGCATGCCCAGTACATTGATCTTATTGTCACATGAACACTTTCTCCTCCTGCCTCCCCCTACAGGGTGTATATATTCACACACCAACTACAAGGTCAGGGAAGGTGCAGTTAAGTTTTACTGCCCCAGTGCTTCTGTTAACTTCTCTGGGTGCCTCTGATAGTCTATGATTACTATGTTTTGAAGAACATTATGTGGCGTAGAAAGATTTATGTCTTTTATATTTTCTGTCTGGATTTTATTTACTATCAAAATACTGTATCTCTTCATTCCAGCAAATGGCTTTTTCTTTTAATTTTCCATTGCCTCAAAACAATATGCCAGCTCCTGTTTTCTTTCATTATATTAATTTTATTTCTTCTTGTCTTTAGCTGCTGTATTTTTGCCTAATCATTTAATAATACTTACTTGCCAATTTCTTTTAAGTGTCATAGCTTTTCAATAATATTTGGTGTGATTTCATTATTTCACTATTTGAGGGAAGGGATCTCTCACCGTGGTAGTTTTGGTGAGAAGGGTATATTATTACTGATGTAACTGTGCTTATTCCCTTGTCTGCTTTCACATTTATGTAAAGACTTCTGTCTTTTCCCCTAGCAAGTTAAAAAAAAAAAATTGAACCATGTTTTCTTTGCTTTCTTCTCTAGTGATTTTGTTTTAAATTCTAGTAATAATTTACCTTAAGTTTTAAAATGCTCATATGTATATTTATGAAACTGTCAACATAAAAAATCAGGGACTGTTTACTGATGAGCTTTTGCGTAAAATGAGGACATAAATAGTCTTTTGTTCCCATGTTATACTCAAAGCCACTTCTCAGTTTCTGTTGGTGTCATCTGTGACTTCAGAGTTGCATTGTTATTTTTAATGAGCTGTATTATATTATGTTACAGTGTTTTTCTCTCAGTAAGTTGAAGTATATCCTTAACAAATATGTTTGGAGACAGTTGTGAGCTTTCTGGAAACATTTTTCAGTTACCTCATATATAAAAGACAACTTTTGGGGCCAGAGGATTCTTGGCAAACATCTCTTCCCTTCAAAACTTGATGGATATGGTTTCTAAAATTTGATGATACAGGAAAGAAACTTGAAGCGCTTTTGTATACGTTTGAGAATTTTTAAAAAGATTTATTTATTTATTTTAGAGGGAGGAGGGGCAGAGGGAGAGAGAGAAACCTCAAACAGACCCCCACTGAGCACAGAGCCTGACTCGGGGCTCGATCTCACAACCCTGAGATGAAGACCTGAGCTGAAATCAAGAGTTAGACGCTTAACTGATAAAGCCACCCAGGTGCCCATCAGAATCTTTTTTAATATTCTCAATGCTGATCAAATTCTTTTTCTATCCTGGAAATTAACAACAGCAAAAAACTGTCTTTTTCATTGATTTTGTGCTGGAATCTACGTTTTGGCCAGCTAGCTTAGGTCACACAATAGGTCAGTGCACTCTGTAAAATTGGGGGAAACTCATCACTTTTGGCAGCAGTAATTACAAGGTCCTTCATGAAGGTAGAATGTGATGGAGAGACCACTTCACCGGGAGCAAGATACCACATTCCAACTCTGGCTTCGTCACTAAATGCCATGTGAGTCCCTGTGTCCCAGATGCTCATCTGTGAAATGGGGCTATCAGAGAAGTTTCTGTTGGAAACAGGAAGGTTGCAGTTGGAATTAATCAGCTTGACAGGGAGATAGGGAGACAGGGAGAATAATCGCCCTTGACAGGGAGATTATTCTGAATTATCCTTACGGGTCCAATGTGATCAGAAGCATCCTTAAAACTAGGAGAAAGAGACAGAAGAGGAGGCTAGAGTGATGCACTCGAGAAGCACTGGACCTACCATTACTGGTTTTCAAGATGGAGGAAGGGTCCACAAGCCAAGGAAGCTTCTGGAAGATGGAAAAGTCATAGAGACACATTCAGTAAGGAACACAGCACTGCCAAACCCTTGGTTTTAGCCTAAAGACACCTATTGCAGACTTCTGCCCTTCAGAATTGTAAGATAATAAATTTATGTTGTTTGAAGCCACTAAATGTGCGGCAATTTTGTAAGCAGCCCATCAGAAACAAATATGCATGCATTACTTTTATGGTCCTTGAAACCCTTTGCTGTAGGTGGTGTTGCCTCATTTTATAGATGTACAAATGGGGAATCAGAAAGTTTTTAAAGGTTTCCCAACAAGGCAGGATTCATTCAGGATTTAACCACAGAATTAATGAATTCTAAAACCCACTGCAATGTTTCTACATTATTTTCTAGGAAATTCTTCAGGGGGAAAAAGGATTTAGCAAGAACATCCGTTCATAGCTTCTTCATAAAGGTACATCTTCCAGCACACTTAATCCAGAGTTTAATGCCCTGGTGGTCTTTAGGCATGAGATCAGTTCATTGGTATCAGATTTTGGCATGAGGATCATTCGTTGTGTGTTAGATATCAGAGGAAGTAGTTAAATTAGGGATATCTTCACTCTGTTCTGCTTCTCAGGCTCAGGAGACCCTCATCTCAGACCAGAGTAACTGTAACCACTGCCTACTAGCCTCTGACATGGGTCTTTCACACAGGAGCCAGTGATCTCTCTGGAATATGGATCTGATTATTCCTCACCCTTGCCTCCACACCTTAACCTGCTTCCCCACTCATGTTCTCTCATCCTCTGGTGCCATGTGTGCCTCCCAAATACAGCTCTTCTTGCCCAGCACAGGAATAGCATTTTCCTTTCTTCATCCTTCATTAGGTTAGAAGGACTTTTAGGTTGCTGATGGGTTTCTGGAGTTCGACATCTTTCTAGGCATGTAGTAGTTGCTCAATAAAGACCTGCTTAATGAGGGGTGCCTGGGTGGCTCATTTGGTTGCGTGTCCAACTTTTGGTTTTGATCAGGTCATGATTTCATGGGTCATGGGATCCAGCCCCCTGTTGGGCTCCACACTCAGGGCAGAGTCTGCGGGAGGTTCCCTCCCCCTGCCCCTCCCCCAACTCGTGTGTTCTCTTTCTCTCTCTCTCAAATAAATAAATCTTTTTAAAAAAATGACCCACTTAATAAGTGTGACATTCACTCTAAGGATCTCTTGGATCCTATTTAAATAAATTCAAATGCTTGGGATTTCAACTTCTGATTAAGTTTAACTTCATTTTGCCATCCTGCATCGTTTCCCGGAGACAATTTTTTCATGTATCAAAGGAAGAGTGCCCTGGAAGTTTGTCATGAAAGTCAAATGACATTGGTAAGATTACCTTTAATATTGTACTGAGGAATGAGACAACACTGAGGCCCTTTCATTCATGTAAACCACAACAGACAGAAGCACAGTGAGGAGTCTTGCCACATGGAGCAAGTTGGTTTCAGAATTCATGGTGTGTCCACCAGGCCAAATGACTCAGTGGCTGGGCCTCAGCAGGCTGCTCAGCCTTGCTCAGCTTCACCATCCCTGTTTGAATGTGGAGGCAGCACCCCACTTGGGAGATTGGTTTTCAGATTAGACATTGTGTGTGAAGGTACGTCGTGTCCATTCTGGCACCCACAGGCCTCCTGTGCTCCTCAGACTTGGAGTCACTTTGGCAGAACCCAGTGGGACTGTTGTTGGCTCTTAGGAGCGAGAAGGCTGGGGGCCCATTGAGGCTGAGGGAAGGAGGAATACTGAGTCCCCAGGAGAGGCACCAACACGGTGAGCAAAGAGAAAACCTTTATTGAAGAACAGGGAGAGCACTTGTTCTTGGAGACATCATGTCATGGGTATGAGCTTTCTCTGAAGGGATCTCAACATGTATGTTAAACACTTGGTGACTTAGAACTAGCAGATGTATCATTATCTGTATATTGAGCTTCTGGAGAGGAAGTCAGGGCTCTTCCATACTGTACGAGATTGGAGTGAGGGTCTCTACTCAACCAGAAGCAAAGATCATGCCATTTTACATTTTTACAGATTTGCAATTACCATCAGAAAAGCAACGGACTCCAAAAAACATTAAGGATGATGCTTTGGGGAGATTTTCATTTTCAGGGGTGCCCTGTTGACATCAAAAAGCCCTAGGTGTGGCTTCTGCATTCCCATGGGGTTTAGAAACATGGGAGGTGTCCTCATTCCCCCAGACACCTGTGGGGGTGGAGGGCAACCTGGGGGCTCAGCTACAAGACACTTTCCACTCTTGTTGAGTTTATAGTTTTAGTCCACCTTATTTGATAAGGTCATCAGTTCTCTGATCCTTGGGATTGGAGAGAGGCATCCTGATGCCGGATCAAGTTAGGGGATAGAAGATTGATGGACTTGAGTCCCAGGCATGGGTCTTCTGCTTTTCACATATGCATGTTAACCCCAATCTTGACACCCAAACTGGGGCTGATGTTTAAATCATGAAGACCTTACTTTAAAACCAATAGGAAAATACCTTTTTCTTTTGCATTTAA
Organism: Potos flavus; assembly: GCA_028534135.1. Taxonomy (NCBI): domain Eukaryota; kingdom Metazoa; phylum Chordata; class Mammalia; order Carnivora; family Procyonidae; genus Potos; species Potos flavus. Next base: position 184,653,019 of record CM052898.1, on the reverse strand, counting down.
CGTTCTACACATGTGGAAGGAAATTAGAGAAAGAATTCCTTGTTAGTTTTGTTATTAGTTGAATAGAAACAAAACTATAAGTCATGTTGGATCTTACGCAATGTTGCCGTCATTTGCATAACACTCAATTTTCCATGTAGCTGACCCATTTCATGTGATAATGAGCTGTTTTATCACTTGTATGAAAGACAAAGTAATGTTTTAATATAACAGAGCTCAAGCTAGTCAGGTTTCATCCCCAGCTTTTCTTGAATTTCCAAAGGAAGGACAGTAGCTATGTCAACGTGGACCCTCATTCCGTGATAAGACACTTCCGTTTTGAATGTGTTGGGACCTCAGTCTTTTCCATATGACCTGAGTCATAATCTTTGTCCTATGTCCTTGGAAAAGCTCACTCTCCAGGTGGTCAAATATGGGAAATTTTGTTTCCCTTTTGGCCCATAAGTCCCTCAATTCAGAGGTAATTAAGGCACTATTGAAGAACATTGAATGAATTTTGGTGTGAATTTGGTACGTGTTTCTAAATGGACACATAATAAGCATTTCCAGCTCCGTGTAGGATAAGTTAGGTGCTGAGCATGTGGGCGTGAAGACAAATGGCTCTTGCTATGGATTGAATTGTGTCTCCACAGCATTGAAGTCTTAGCCCTCAGTGCTTATGAACGTGACCTCACTTAGCAGTGGGGCCCTTGCAGATGATCAAATTAAGACGATGCGATTAGGGTGGGTTCTAATCCGCTATGACTGGTGTCCTTATAAAAAAGGAGGACATTTGAATGCAGAGACAGAAAACATGGAGGGAAGATGTTGTGAAAACGTAAGGAGAAAACCATCTCTGAGCCAAGAAGCATGAGAGACCTCCAGAAGCTGAGAGAGAGACCGGGAACCCAACCCCGCTAATGCCCTGATCTCAGATCTCCAGCCTCCAGTACTGTGAGACAATACATTTCTGTTGGTTAAGCTGTCTAGTTTGGGTTACTTGTCATAGCAGCCACAGGGAACTAATACAGCCATGTAACACCCAGGTCAGCCATTTGGGTTGAATACTGTAGCAACGGTAATTTTCCAAAAGGTTTCATGCCAGCCAGTGGAGTCACTTATCTCTTGTCTCATCAGCTGCTCTAGGGGGATAAGGCCACACTGCACTGCTGAGTTACTCTTAATCCAAAATAGGAAGCACTCTGTTAGGAAGTACTTACAGAGGTGACTCTTGATCAGATTGCTGGGGCAAATGCTGGAAGAGACTGGCTAACCAAGTTCTGATTTCTTTCTTCTAGTCTGACACTTTATTCTTTCCTGACTATGCTTTGCCCTACATGCTTCATTATGGAAATCAGCAGTGCTCCCAGGGCCCCACAAACACATGATATCATTTTGACCTTACTATCTCTATTTTTTCCATGGTATTCTATATTATGTATGAAGATCCACAAAAAATTTTTACTTTGTGGTCTTCTTAACAAAAGAACAACGTGCTGTGTTTAATTATGCTCTGTCCAGACAGGTTTCTCTTTCAAAACAACTTCCCTGAAACTTATGGAAAAGTCTGCTTTGTTGTGAGCAGGTGGGTGCCAACCAGCAATGGCCCCCATGAAAGATTTTCCCAACTGGGTTTCCCAGTTGATATGTGTGCTTGGGGATCACAGGGAAAATCACCCAGCTTCTTTGGTGGTTTGCTGAAGCCCTGGGTATTTTCCAGGGGAGCCAATCAAACGCCCAAACCCAAGAAGGAACAAAGGGAGGAGAAATGAGGGAAGAAAAGAGGGAGAGAGGAAGAGAAAGAAGAGAAGAGAATGTTTGAAAGGGAGAAAAGGAGAAAGAGTAAAATTGAAAAAGAAACTGATAGCAAGAGTGGAACTCCGGAGGCCACTTGGCAGGTTTTGTGTGTCCGTCGGGGGCCGTGATATCTATCTGAGACCGCGATTATACACCACTGTGGATATGCTAGTTCTAAAAGTGTGATGAGACGGATAGCGATACCACATTAAACACATCTCCTATTGATTCCTTCTAACCTTGCAAAACGAGCTGTGCGCATTAAGTACCTTTTACTGCAGCCTGGCTGATGGGACCACAGATGCTGGCTGTGGGGCTGAATTTCCTCGGAGGTCAGCAGACGGGGCAAGTGGGAGGTGACCCAGGGAGCAGCTTCTGGCCCAGAGACTACTTACCCTCCTTGCCCTCAGCTATAGCTTGAGGACACATGTCTTGGCAAGTCTGCATCACGGAGACATTAAATCAAGCCGGACTACCTCACTACCCACTTGGGGACCAGCCACTTGAATGCGTGGGGCTCAGTGAAAACAGGGAGTCCGAAACAGAGCGTGATTTGTGGTTTGTCAGGCTGATCTTTCTCAACACTGGTTTTTCTAAGTTATGGTTTTGTTTCAAATAAAAAATATTAAAAATACTGTCATTTCATCTACTCCTCTCAAATGTGTCTGCTTTAACACATTTGTCCTTGGGATTCTGTGCTTGGTGTGCTGATGGTGGACACAGGGAGGGGACAGAGATGCTAGCCATCTCTGAGAATGGCATTGATGCTGCCCAAGGACCCCACTGTCGGGGCAAGTAGTAAAGAAGCAGCTGCTAGAGTCAGTCGCCAGGACTGAACCCCATTTCCCATTTGCAAGACCTCAGGCTAGTGTTTTGGGGGATCTGCTTTCTCCTCCGAAAAATGGGGCGATAAAACGTAGCATAAGAATTAGCAGTTAAAATGTATAGTACGTAAGGGCATCTGGGGGGCTCAGTTGGTTAAGCATCCGACTCTTGTTTTTGCCTCAGATCATGATCTCAGGGTCCTGAGACTGTGCCCCACGTCAGGCTCCACACTGGGCATGGAACCTGCTTGGGATTCTCTCTCTCTTTCTCCCCCTCCGTCCCCACTCTCTCTCTCTGGAAAAAAAAAAAAAAAGAAAGAAAGAAAGAAAAAAGAAATAAAATTTAAAAATTTAAGAATGTATAGTATGTAATATGTCCTCATGAAAAGGTAGCTCTTACTTATTTTTTCTGTTACCTTTCTTGCTAATATCACAATAATTTAAATTTTCACCTGCTCCTCTAGATGGTTCCTGCATTTGTGGATTTGCAGTGGGGGCCAGAATTCACCTCAGAGGAGGCAGCAGGAGCCTGCTGCCTGCTGTGGGGCACCTCCTGCGGAGTTCCTGATACCTCCTGCCCACGTTGGCTTCTCTTGGCCCCTGGAATCCTTCCCACCATACTTTAGGTTAGCACAGGATGCCCTGCTTTACTCCTGGTGAAGGGGTCAGTACCACTGGATCGTAAAGTGTGAGACTGCATGGGGCATGTCTGTCTCGTACATGTTTCTCACCCAACACGTAGCATGTGCACTGGATGAATGAATGAATGAATGAATGAAGGTCAAGGTTATCTTCATCATCACTTTTCCTCCCAACAGGCTCAGCCTAAGGGTTTGCATAGGAAGTGATCTGGAACTGCTCACTGCATTTATTTAGGTAGAATGGAGAATGCCCCGGAACTCAAAGTAGAATTCATACAAACCTGTTTCATGAAGAGTAGGTAAGTCAGATGCGGGTGGGGAAGAAAATCGAGAGATGTCTAGAACATTCAGGACCTTTTGGATGGACACTTTGGGATTGGGATTTGGACTGGCCATGAAAGAAAGGGGAAAGGGCTGGGGGAAAGAGGAGGAGGTAGGGGAGGTGTCTGGAGAGCAAGGTGGTAGGTGCAGGCAGCTTGCAACCTGCAGAAGGGCGGGTGTGGCTCAAACTGATAGTGCCCTCCTGCGGGGGCGGGGTATGTGTGTGCACATGTGAACGTGTGCGGTGCAGTCGTGGGGTATGTGTGGTAGAGGTGTGAAGTGTGTGCTGCGGATGCACAGGGCAGGTGCATGGTGTGTAGGTGAGTGCCTATCTGCATATGGGCAGCTGGAAGAGTTATGTGGCTCAGAGGTGCACATTGCGGGGGTGTGGTGCACATTGGTGTGGCCATGTGTCAGCCTGAGGGTGTGTGCACGTGACCTTGTGGTGTGGACAGGTAATGCTTGCATGCCTGATGCCAGTGGATATTACTTACGAGTTGTGTGAGTGTTTAGTATGTTTCTGGGGTGTGTGTGTGTGTGTGTGTGTGTGTGTGTGTGTGTGTGTGTGGTGAGTGTGCATGTGGTGCCTGTGCGAGGTACATGTGTGTGGTGTAGGTATATGGTGTGCAGGTGCGGCGCAGGTGTGCCTAGGTGCAGACGTGTGCAGATGTGTCCCGTTTCTCACAGGCAGGGGTTGGAAACATTGTGTAGCAGATACCGTGGGCCAGTGGTGTTCAAGTGTGGTCCTTGCACCGGCAACCCATGGAATGGGAGAAGATATTTGCAAATGACACTATAGGTAAAGGGCTAGTATCCAAGATCTATAAAGAACTTCTCAAACTCAATACCCCAAAAACAAAGAATCCAGTCAAGAAATGGGCAGAAGACACGAACACACACTTTTCCAAAGAAGACATACGAATGGCTAACAGACACATGAAAAAATGTTCAACATCACTAGCCATCAGGGAAATTCAAATCAAAACCACAATGAGATATCACCTTATGCCAGTTAGAATGGCAAAAATTAACGAGATAGGAAATAACAAATGTTGGCGAGGTTGTGGGGAACCGAAAACACTCTTACACTGTTGGTGAGAATGCAAGTTCGTGCAGCCACTCTGGAAAACAGTGTGGAGATTCCTCAAGATGTTAAAAATAGAGCTACCCTACGACCCAGCAATTGCACTACTGGGTATTTCCCCAAAGATATAGACGTAGTGAAAAGAAGGGGCACATGCACCCCAATGTTCATAGCGGCAATGTCCACAATAGTCAAACTGTGGAAAGAGCCAAGATGCCCTTCGATAGATGAATGGATAAAGATGTGGTCCATATATACAATGGAATATTACTCAGCCATCAGAAAGAACGAATATCCAACTTTTGCATCAACATGGATGGGACTGGAGGAGATTATGCTGAGTGAAATAAGTCAAGCAGATAAAGACAATTATCATATGATTTCATGCATATGTGTTACATAAGGAATAGCTCAGAGGACCACAGGGGAAGGGAGGGAAAACTGAATGGGAAGAAATCAGGGAGGGAGACAAACCATGAGACTCTGGACTTGGGGAAACAAACTAAGGGTTGCAGTAAGGAGGGGAGTGGGGGGATGGGTTGACTGGGTGATGGATGTTAATGAGGGCATGAGATGTGATGAGCACTGGGTGTTATATGCAACTAATGAATTGTTGAACATTACATCAAAAACTAATGATGTGCTATATGCTGGCTAATTGAACATAATAATAATTTTTTTAAAAAGTGAAAAAAAAAAAAAAGATGGAGCTTTCATGCCCACTCAAGGGTTCCTTCGATCCTGTAGCACTGGCTTACTGCAATGTAGGAAATTGAGAGGGGGCATTAGAATAAAAAAGCCTAAGTAAAATCATGGTCCTACCACTACTAAATATCAGAACTCGGGAAATTGATTTGTATCTCCGAGCCTCAGGTGCAGAATGGGAAAACTAATCTTATCTTACAGAGTTGTTCTGAAGACTAATTTAAATCGTATCTGTAAATCTCCCAGTGCACTATTATTGGCCAGTTAAGTGTCAATTTCTCTTTTGATCACCTCTTTTGCTTGGCCAGAAATTTAATAAAAAATGCATGTCTTCTAGCTTTTGGGTATAGATTGATGCAATTATTGTTATGGCTTTTGAATTCCTTGTCAGATGGTCATTTGACAGCTTTCCTTGGAGACAATTCAAAGAAAACTAGAAGTTCTCCAGCAAGCCCAGAGGTTCCAGCTTTGTGCAAGATTTTACTAATAGTGTTCGATCCAAGTGGTGTAACTCTTATGACATGCGATTTTCTCCAGCAATGTAGAACACATAGATACACAGAATAGTTAGATTATAAGCCCAGCCCTGCTCTGGCTGTGTGATTTGGGACAAGTCACTTAAACTCTCTGAGACCCTGTTTCTTCCTTTGAAAAACAGGTTTGCAGTGATGATAAGGCTCCATGATAAATGGAAATCACCAACAAAATGCCCAGCTTACAATAGGAGCTTGGCTAATGGTTTTTAAATGTCTTGAATATTAAATAAATACTCTCTTTTCTTCCTCCTCCCTTCTGCCCAAGCTGGGCACCAGGTCCCCCGAGTGTTAACGCTTTTGGAAATGACACCCAGCGTGGGAGTGTCTTGGGTTCTACTGACTTGGATTTGGCCTAATGTGGAAGCAGGACTACCCCCCCCCCCGCCCCAGCCTTTCCCATCCTGGTGCGTGCAGCGCAGCATTCTTTAGTCTCATGATGTAGATCAGAGCCTTGGAAGGCAACTGATAATTTCTTACTCAATCCCCTGATTTTGCAGCACAGGGAACTAAAACCCAGAAAGGCAAGCAACAAGCTGTGGATTCCACACCTGCTCAGCAGCGGGACTGAGATAAGGACCATTATTCAACTCTTCAAGCCAACGGCCCTCTACTTTTCTACTCACTCTTCCATTAGGCCTCCTGGAAGTATAAAGAAAGAATATTCTATTGAGTTCAAGTATCTGGATGGCCCTGCCTTGAGCAAGCCCCTGCTTCTCCTGGGGTTTGTGACTCTACACAGTGGAGATGACACTTGTCACCAGACAGTCAAGGTCACAGCAAAAGGAATAACAGACATAACTATTGTAATTACTGGTTCTGGAGTTCAATAAGCTAAACAGATTCTTCTCGGTCTACTTCTGTCTTTTCAGTTCTGCTACTTCTCTAGGATTTCCCAGTCACTTCTCAAATCTATATCCCTGAGAAGTTTCTCTCAAAGACTTCGGCAATATTGGTTGAGGCTTCAACACTGATAACTTTATTGTTGGCTCTTCAGTGAAGACCTTTCTTAGCAGGTACCCTAGTTGGTTTGGAAGTTGGTTTGGAAAGTATTGTCTTGTCGAGGTGTGGGGAAAGAGGCCTTCTTACTTATTGCTGGTGGAAATGCGTAAAGGCATAGCCCCTAGGGAGGGAACTCAGCAATATTACGTATCCATACCTTATACCTGAACAATCCCACTTCTAGGATAAGGAGAAGCTAGCAAAATATGACAAAAATGAACACAAAAGCCTATTCACATGGAATTAATTACAGTGGACAAAGACTGGCAATAACCAAATGTTCATCACGAGGGGTCCGGTTGAATACACCAGGCTACATCCACATAATGGAGTATTTATTACATAGCTGCTAAAAGAGATAAAAGACTTTTATACTGATATGGGGAAATCTCTGGGATATATTCTTAAGTGCAAAAAGCGAGGTGAAGATCAGCCTTTATCTAAGAAATGGGAGTATTTATTTAATATTTAATACATTAAAAACAGGACAAAAAGCAAAAGTTAATAAAAGTGGTTAATTATGAGAGAAGTAGGAAACAGAGTGGAAGCAATAGGTTTGGAAGCTAGATTTGTAAAGATGCACCTTGTTTTACACACTTAGAAGCACACAAAAAACTTTTACAAAATTATAAAACAACAGGTAAAGAAAGCAATTCTTTCATTCAAAAGCAAAATCAAGTTAGGTAAATCAACCTGGGTATGACTGCGATAAGAAGGAATTGCTTCAAATGATTTTGGTTTCATTTATTTGGCTGTATAACTTCAGTGGGATATGTCCTAAGGACAAAACGAACTGCAAAGAGATCTGAAATTGCTTTGAGTAATCATATTGTTCGTAATATGTTGGTAGGGTTATTCTGAATCTTTTTATACATAAATTAGGGTAAAGCACATAACATTATATTAATGTCATAAAGAACCAAGGTCGTTGACATCAGAGAAAAAGAGAATCAAATAGAAAAATCAAAGATATTAAATAAAGACCTGTAACCCTAAGCTTGAATTGGAAATATTAGTATGAACTCCTGATGTATTTCTCTTACAAATATGTTCTGATTTTGTCCACTGGAAAGGTTTAGAACCAATAACCCTTATAGAAGCGAAGAGTTCCTTAACCCCCATACCCCAGGCTCCAACTACATTTCCCACTGAAAGCAACCAGGGGGCTTTAGAAAAGTTGGTTGATTTCAGGTGGGGGCAGGGAATGTTCAAGAAAAGCATGTAACATATTGTCACACTAGAAGCAAGGAAGCTACCACAGGCCATTGGCTTGTGACAAAAGGTTCAAAACACACAGGAGCCAAAATGCAAAGGCTCCTGCCAGCCAAAGATGGAACAGCCATATCCAAGGATGGATATAAGAAGAGTGTCTGCAATGTATCAAAACATACAAGAGCTGTTAAAACCACGCATTCATAACAATATTTACAAAGGTGATGTGCCCCCTTTGTAAGATGCTAGGAAACCAACTCATTATTCTGGAAACCGGCACAGAAGGGAATAAAGTCAAACATTTCACTTCCCCTTCTGGATAGGGTTGTACCTCAGGATAACGAGATAGTTGAGGAAGCAAATTTCTTCTTTCTTAGTAGAATTCCAATTCATAAATAAAGAAACAGTAAGGAGTTAGCCTGCCACCACTTTGCAGCCCTTAATGAAATAATGGATCAGTGCACCTGAGTGTGGGATTGTGTTAATGTTAGTGTAACCTTTCTCACGGGTATTAGTTTTGTGATTGCTATCAGTAATTGTGAAACGGAAAGTTGTTGCCGTCTATTATGGAAATTACAGGGAGGAAGAGGAGGCGGTAGGTTTGGGGCTGGAACACTCATCCATTGCATCAACTCCTGCAACTCTTTGCGAAGTCACGCCAAGTCACAGGTGCGGACGTTCTAAGACGCACCCTTGGTTTCTGGGAATGCAGCAATCATGGCAGTTGTCTGACTTCCCTTCCTCTGCTCCAGTGCTAATTCCTCGGATGGTTAGGAACTGCACCTAGGCCATCGAGAAGGAAGCATTCCAGGGCTAACTGTGGTTTAAATAAAACCACTCTTGTGAAATATTAAAACAGATTAAATTAACCTGGACATATTTTACAACCTCATGTCACTCAGCTGGTGTCAAGAAATAGGGTCTTAATATTGTGAGCAAACTCTTTTTTTTTTTTTTTTTCTGAAATACTCAATTCCTTTGATGGCAAGATTGACCAAACTAAGACAGCATGGGTTCTCAGTGTTGCTCCATGCACCTTTCCCCCTTCTCTGCCACTTTGCAAAAAAAAATCTACATAATCATCTCAAGAGGCTGCCGTACATCAGGAAGATGGGAGCTGACGGTGGCCCAGAACATCTGGCTCCAAGAATGCGCCCCCTTCCCCCAACCCGGCTGTCACAGCCAACTCAGCAACTCTGTGCTTGGGGCCGGGCTTACTCCGTTCAGATGAATCAGTGCAAATCGGCTAGTATAATCATCTTGCTTTCTCTCAGAGCTTTGGGAACAAATTGGGTACATGGTTTTCCCACCCACTGTCCTCAATAAGCATCCTCTTTCTGCCTATTTTTATGTTTTGAAGACTTCTAGGAGACTTAAAAGGTGGTTTCTTAAACTTGGTCTGAATAGCAGCTGGGAAAAAAAGATGAGTAGATGTTGGTTGTCGGTATGGTAACCGTTTCGTTCTCTGCCAGACTTTGTTTTAGCTGTCCACTTGTTTCAATGATTTCAGAATATTGCATGGGAACTGTCTGCATGGGTGAGGTTAGGACCTTTCGAGATTTTTTTTTTTCTTACAGTAAAGTATCATTTTGTTCTGAAGATCACGGTCAATTGATTGCATTATTGTGATACTTAATACAAAAATAAACATCAGGAGAAAGACTTTTTGTGACTTCATATTCTTTTATGTTTTCTCTCAGTTTTATTTTATTGCCCTTTAAACACATGCTTGAATTCTTTCCTCTTCCATGAACGTTCTGTGCCTTGCACTGCAGTCATTGGCCTTGGCCATTTATCGTCTGTCTTTCCCATTTGAGTGAAATCACTGGGTGTTACAGATTTGTTTGTTTTCATTTTGTTCGTAGCAAGTAAAAGCTCGATTTTGAACTGCATGGTGCTGCCTACATTTTATTAATTTGCTTTCTTGCAAATGTTATTAATAACTGAGTTCTTTTAGAACACTGGAAGATAGTTACTTGGATATTATCGTCTTAGATCATGCAGGGATAGGTAATGGGTAGAATCTGCCTTCTTACAGAGGTGTTCACACAATGGAATGTGCTGTGGAAAGATGTGTGAAAAAGTCTCATCAGTGGCGGCCATGATGTACTCCAGGGTGGAGACTGACTTGAGAGAATTCAGAATGATTAGGAATGGAAGAATCCTGGAATCACTTGAGTGGCTGGGTGAAAGGTTCATCTGCTGGGATCGGGGTAGAGGGAGCAGAGCACCATGGGACCAGGGTTCCCTGTGGCATGTCTGTCGCTTGTTGGGTACCCATCCCCGATAGCTGCTTCACCTCTCTGGGCCTCTTTCCTCAGCAGTAAAGTGGGACAATAATGACACCCACCTGATTGGGTTGTTAGACTATTTGATGAGTCAATACCTAAGCCTCTGCCTATGCGTGGATCATGGTGAGTGTTATCTAAGTGTTTGTTGAAGAAATTAAAATTAAATATTACATTTCAGAAATGGAATGCCTAGTCATTCATAGACCTTAATTGCTCTGTATTTAAGACATAAAACAAACAAACAAAAGAATTGCTTTCTTACTTGGGAAAAGTTATAATCAAAACTGCCAGGTTGTGAGAATGTCAGGTTGAATAAATTTTATTATTATTTTTAAAAAGATTTATTTATTTATTTTGAGAGCGAGGGAGAAAGAGAGAGAGCGGGCAAGTGAGTGGGGACAGGGACAGAGGGAAAGAATCGTCAAGCAGACCCCTGCTGAGCACAGAGCCCCACGTGGGGCTTGGTCTCACCACCCTGAAATCATGATCTGAGCCGAAATAAGAGGTGGACACTTAGCCCTCCAGTCGCCCCAGATAGGATGAATTTTTTAAGCCATTTGGCTTCCTCCTAGAGTAGCCTGAAGTAAGGACAAAGGTGGGGATGGGGAGGGTTCCCCAAGATACGTCTGAATCACTGCCCTGGTCTTCAACAGAGGAAAGAGGTGAGAGTTAACACGCTGGGGATGGGTGGGGCTACAAATTTAGGGGACAGCACCCCCTCCCAGTATATCACAATCCTTTTATCTGGTTGGGTGAAGCCTCCATGTCACAGGAAGTAGAACTGTTTTGATTTAACGCCAAACTGCCTGGTAAGAGAAAATAGATCAGCTCTGGTCTCAGGCGCTGTGAAAAATAAGATGAATTTCAGGCACAAGAGAAGAATGGAAGGAAAGGAAATAAAGAAAAAGAAAGAAGAACAGGAAGGAAGGAAAGAAAGAGAAAAAGAAAGAAAAGGAGAAAAAACTCTAAATGCAAATCCCTAGGGAAAGGAAAGGTTATTGTTTAACTAGCGAGGTTCATTGGAGTCTATTAGAAACCTGCCATTCTGAAGGCTGTTTCTGTCTTTAAAAATTATTTTCCAGGAAGAAGATACAAAGGGGAATAACTACTGGCCACACTTGGCTTTTTGGGGTTGAGGTATTTCTTCTTTTTATTTTCAGTTGATGTAAAGCGCTGACTTTGATAAGGAGGCAGAAGGAAAACCTGGAGACAATTCAGTGTGGACCTTGTTTCCGA
>CM052898.1:184530268-184640894 GCA_028534135.1 Potos flavus | reverse complement strand
TTTTCCCATTTTTAACAGAGACCTGGAAATAAAGAGGTAGGCACTGGCATGGGGCAAGACTGGCTCGGACATGATGGCGGCCTCCCCACATGAGAGCAGAGCCCCAGGAAGCAGCAGGTCCAAGGACAATGATCCTTGCCTCCTGGACCGTCTGGATGAAGCAACTCTGAGAGGTTAAACCTTCTGCCACAGCACACGTCCTTGCCTGCCCTGAGCTTTCATGGTTGACCCAGAGCTAAATGGGCCTCCAAGACCTGAGGGAGGGCCAGAGTCACAAGGAAGCCAACAACTGCAAGGTTATTCTCTCTCTCTCTCTTTTTTAAATTAGGTATGCCCTTAAACATAATTATGTGATTGCTATGGGTTGAATTGTGTTCTGTCGAAATTCATGTGTTGCAGTCCTAACCCCCAGTGCCTCAGAATGTGACCTTATTTGGGCTCATCACAGATGTACGTAGGTAATGAGGTCCTTAGGGTGGGCCCTTCATCTGATATGCCTGGTGTCCTGATACAAAAGGGGGAAATGTGGACACAGACCTGCAACTGGGGAGGATACCATGTGAAGTTGAAGACCATGAAATTGATGTGCGTACAAGCCAAGGAAAACCAAGGATTCGCCAAACCACTGGGAGCTAGGGGAGAGGCCTGGAGCAGATTCTCCCTCGAGGCCCTCCGCAGGAAACGCCCCTTGCCGAAACGTTGGTCTTGCACCTTCCAGCCTCCACAACTCCAATCAATGTCTGTTGTTTAAGTCGCTTTGTGGTCCTTTGTTACGGTGGCCCCAGGAAACTTAATACACTGATGAAATTTTGTTTGTACATTTTCTCACCTGAAAAAATAGAATGTCACTTTACTACCTTTTTTTTTTTTTACCTTCAGGTAAAGTAGGGCAAGCAATGGTTTGCGAGATTACTTCTAAACAAACTGAAAACAGTCACGCAAACTAGGAACACCAGAAATGTTCTTAGTATTTATGTTAAGTAATACTTTTCAGAAATCATGAGTGACAACCACTCACTTGTTTACAGTAGGATTTTCCAGCCTCTAACACTCATCATTTATGAAGCAAAATATTAGTTGAAGGCCTCAGAAGATTGCCAATAAAACTGCTAAAACATTCTTTTGATCTCGAGGCAGCACTGAAGACAGATTCTTCATTCCTTCTGGAAAATGCTTTGTTCTTTTGACTCCACTTAAGGAGGCAATGGAAAAGCATATAATACATCAGGGTTTCCTTCTTTGTGGAACAGAGTTAATCCAGGTCCTTATCATATGAAACTGCACAGGGATATAATCTTTTAGAAGACATAAATAATTCTCTGTAATACATTTGGAAATTCTTTGATCTTTCTATATACTTCTCTGTAGCAAAACGGTACTGCAAACTTTATTCTACATGTTTAGAAGTTTGTTAAATAAAGGTAGAGTAGTAATATTAGAGTTTCAAAATTGTGTGTTTTTGTTTTAAAAAGCAACCAGAAGGATAAAGATAATTCTATTAGATCCTGAAAAGTCCTAAAATTACATGTCAGTCTGCCTCTCCCATTCCGATGCAACACCATGGATTTTTCACATATTTACTTTTCTTGTGTTTTATTTACTGTGGTAATGGGCTTTAAAAGATTCTTTAAAAGCCCATCTTTCCTTGAAAATTTTAATATTCGTTTTCTTTTAGCATTCCTGCTGTATCAGATGTAATGATTCTAATCTCCACCCCCACCCACTGTCTATGGTAGATTGGGCTGATCAGGGATTGGTGGGAAAAAAAGAACCGTGCGGAGGAAGATTCAATCTTAGAAGGTCATACATTCATTCCATAACAAAGATCAAAGGTTCTTTTGATAGGGGGTAGGGGCCACTGAAGAATTTGAAAGAACAGAATGATAAAATCAGATTTGCTACTTGGAAAAAGCACTCCGGAAGCAGTTTGGGGAATGGGTGGGTGGCCTCGGGTAAGGGTATGAGGCTGGAAACAGAGAGACTTGGTCGAGAGGCCATCAAAGTCATAAGCCATGGTGGTACAGTGGGTAGGGACAGAAAGAGGAAGCAGACAGATCCAATAAGAGTGTGTCAACTGTCAACAGGTAGCTTGGCTTGTGGACATTTCAGTGCTGGAAATGGATGACTTGACCCATCCCTTTGTGGGAAAATAAAATTTAGTGGTTGATGCTATTTACTAAATGAAAAAAAGAAAATATGGAATCAGCATTTGTTTCCATCCCAACTACGTTAGTGTCATTCTGAGGAGTTCACATGTTTTCATCCCAAGCATGTGCGTCTCCTTCTGAGGAATTTGGGAAATTCTTGGTCCAGAGCCTTGGTTGAGGTGAACTCTTGCCCATTCACAGAATTCCCTGGGTTCGTGCAAGTGACCGGTGAAATTACTTTGCTCTATTTCTTTGCTGTATTTTTGCTCCAAACAACTGGGGTGGCATCTCTTTTCTGATTCGCTCAGGACAGGGACAGAGAGTAAGAGATGAACTCAGCCCACATTCGCTGTAGTATCAAGGGGGGGGTGTCTTTAAACATGCGTTTAGGGGTCCTGTGTTGTGAACACTTGTCCTTTTTACAAAAGTTGAGGGATGTGGTCTGTTACCTCTTAGAATCAGCCGTACCACTGTGGCATCACACGGAGCCCCGCCATTTTCCATGGGGTGGGGTGCCCAACGTTGGTTAATGGCCCCCAGGAGAACCAGCCAAGATGGCTTGCGGTTTGCGAGGTGATACCTTCTTGGAGTCCAGGGGGCAGGTAAAGCCTTGCTACCAGGTGTGATGGAATCTATTTCACACAGAAGGCCAATAGGTGGCAGAGCAATCTTTCCTACATGCCAGAGTGAAAATGTATATTGAAACCACCATTCTCAGAACTCCGTTGCTAAGCTTTAATGATAAGACACGTGAATCACTCATAACTAGACAATTTCAGAATTTTTACACACTTTTTATATTTATATATGTTAATGCTAAATGTCGTGCAAAATGATTCCAATTCATTAAGACTTTAAGCCCTAGAACAATTAGCCAAAAATATTTATAGACATAATTTGTTTACTTGAATCTTATCTTCTGGTGGCTGTAAATTTTTTTCTCATTTTTTGGGATATTTCCTCTTTTTTTTTTTTTTTTTGGTGTGCAGAAACAAAGGTGAAAACAATGTTCATTGTAGACCATTTAAAACAATTATTCATTGTCAGTTAGAAAGCAGGATATCTCTAGTGAGGGTTTGTCTATGTGATTTCAAAAAGGCACCTAATAACAAATTTATAGACATACTAACATTTTGGAATCTGAGAAATGGAAAGATTTGCCTTTTTGAAAAATCAAACTTTCACTCTTGAAATGGAAATTAAGATACTGGCTTAGAAATCCTCCCCATTATTATTCTAACTATATGCACTTTGCTAATTTTGTTTGTTTGTTAGTTTGTTTTGTCTCCCTGTGTTAAAAAGTCAGTATTCAGAGCTAATTCAGGAACACCCAAATGGGAAGATTTTAGAAAACAGTCACAGACCTCTCCGTGGCTGTTATGTATCAGGAATTATCCTGTCTTTAATATAAAATGGTCCCTGGGGTTTTGTCTGCCTTGGACACACACCTGCGGGCTTCTGTGAGAATCTCATCTTTGCTTTTATTCCCTCCTTGTAGTCAGTTCTGAGCAGGGGCTCCGGTGAGCTCAGTGAAGCACTGTTTCTGCCATGTCATTTAAGGGGGCACAGAAAACCTTGACCATCAAGATTAATAATATTCAATGTAATATTTTTAAAAATCAAAGTTAATGCAGAAAAACCCGTGATGAGCAAAATATCAAAAGCCTAAATAATAACAGGCTCAGTAACAGTGCTATCCTGAGCCCTGTTCCAGCCTGAGGCAAAAGGAAACCTCAGGGATTCTGAATCCTGTCTTTATTGAAATGGTTGGTTATTTTGTTCATCATGATTTTTGGCATTGATTCTGACTTTTTAGAATATTGCCGTCCAAGCTTACTTATCTTGATTGCTGCAATTTTTGGGTGTCCCCTTGAATTTTGTGTCCCGGGCTAGTGCCTCACTCTGCTCAGCCTCATCCTGAGGTTGCTGGTCATCGTGGTGTTTATAAAACATCCGACGGGCCTTCTCAGGAACAGGATTGTGGCCGTAATTTGAAAGGAAAACAACACGGAAATGTAAAGAATGAGTAAGGATGTCCAGCAAATTGCTGATATTTCCAAAGATCACTTCAATTTTTTAAAAAATCTATATTGCATTCTTAAATAATTTCATTTGTTTCTTCTTCTTCTTTTTTTTTTTAATATTTTACTTATTTATTTGACAGAGAGAGAGACATCACAAGCAGGCAGAGAGGGGGGCGGGGAAGCGGGAAGCAGGCTCCCTGCTGAACAGAGAGCCCGATGTGGGGCTCGATCCCAGGACCCTGAGATCATGACCTGAGCCGAAGGCAGACGCTTAACCCACTGAGCCACCCAGGAGCCCCTGTTTCTTCTTTTTCTTCTTAGTCTGTGTATTGGGTAACCCAGCTGTGTTTTGGTAAGATGCTTGGCTATTCCTGAAAGTGTCTCCTTTCCAGACGTCTTCAGAGCCCAAATCACTCTGCTGCTTCAATCAGACTTCTAATTGAAGAAATTGCTATGATCTGGAACTTTTAATTTTAACCCATCTGAGTACCTACGCAACAGTCAAATTGAATCCAAATCTCCATATGCATTCCTCTGAATGACTGCCCAGTGGTGCCGGGGACAGGTTTGCTAGTGACATCTTTTGCCCCAAGGAGCACCCTTTTCGCTAGGAAGTTTTGTTCTATTTTTCACTCCTGATACCCACAAAAGCAAAATCTTCTTATTCTAATAAAGCCAACCAATGGAGTTACCCTCTGCTCTATCACCCCCTAGAAAGTAGTCATGTAGCCTGTGCAAGCTAGCTAGCTATCTAGCTATGAACCATCTCAACACTTCGCTGTGGAATTTTCTTTGAAGCTTGCCCAGGAGACATTTTGCTGTGAATGCAAATAAATGTCTTTTAAAGAGCAAAGCGAACTTACTCATTCTCTTCTCTTCCCTCTTCCTCTCTACCCGCCCATCAAACTCATCAATCCCAGGAGAGCTAAAACTAGGGGAGTGGGGCGGGCATGAGCCACAACTCCAGGCCATCTGACCACATGCCGCCACTCAGTTCACGGAGCTCACACGCCACAGGAGGAGGATTGATGCCCTCGCGGGGAAAGGCACTCTTGCCTTCACAGTCGTGCTTTTGCTTATAAACAGCAAGGGAGGAAAAGCCGGGCGTGGATGCAGATCGGAAAAGTACAAGTCTGAGGTCCGGTGAACTCAGATAGACGTGAGAGGATAAGGAGACAAACAAACATCAGTTGGAAAAAGCACAATCCTCTGGAACATTCTGTGACCCGGTGATTTAAGACCTGCTCGGGTCAGTGGCATCTCCGTGAATTTGGTTATGGGACCACGGAGCCATCAATAGTATTTAGGATAGGTATTTTAGAAACCAGTCAGATTTTAGAAAGATTTAAGTGAAAGCATGTCGAAGAAAAAGAGAGATTAGAATCAGATGTTCTTTCTCAAAAATTTTAATTTTACGTTGAAACACTCTGAAGAAAAGGAGACTTTCTGCTTAGAATCAGGTTTTAGGTATTTGAATGTTATTTTTTTCCTATAACAATTCTTTCTCTGAAAATTCCAGACAGAAAATGCCATTCTTACTATGTCAATTCCCAATTAGTTTGCTATTTTTGAAAGAAATAACAGAATGTTTTTACTGTTATGATTATTTTATAGCTTGCATTTTTTAAAATTATATTTTCCCCATCATTAAGCAATTCTGGAGAATAAGAACAAAACAAAATTGAATACTGAATAATTTAGTTGAGTTGTTTTTCTTCTTCCAAACATGTTTAAACTTATGTTGGAAAAAAAAAAAAATTGGATGACTTACTTTTCAAGGATGTAAATGTATATCCTGTCTTTTCCTGAATACACAAGAAAACTGGGTTAAGCCATATTTTCTTTAAAATTATTCTTGGCAACTCTTTGGGAAAATCTGTTAGCTTGTCAAGATAAATTTTACAAGCAGTATCCCAGGTTATGGAAACCATTGCAAAATATCTGAGAGATAAAGGACCTTTGCAGAACTAGGGTTACAAATGTGTTTATGTATTTTATATATATTTTGGTACTGGGAGTACTCAAAATATTTGGATGTTGGGGAAGCCAGAGACAGCCTTCATTATTTTGTTTTATTTTTTAAGTAAGAGATACTGTAGTGAAGGAGGATTTACAGTTTTAAGGGGGCACCTGGTGAAAACGAATGCTCACTTATTCTCTGAGTAGCGAATTCTCTTCTCTTTCCAGAATATTTTCTGTGGACAACTGTCTAGTGTGTTGTTTGTGTTCCCAAATGTTTATTGGGTGTTCTCAATGAGAGAAGACCTCACATTAACCAAATGAGTGGGGCACTATGATTTTGAATTTATCTATCACATTGGCCTTGAGGCCTTTCGTCGTTTGCTCTATGTGAATATGCATGTGAATGCACATGCTTTTTTTCCCCTCAAATCTCTATGTTTTCAAGTGCTCACCTCTGGTTACTCTATCTGACACACAGACACCTGCCTTCCCTCTACCCTTGATGTAGGTTAAGGTTTCCAGAATTCTGGAAAGAAAGGCCACATAAAGGAAATATGGCTCAGCCACCGCGCTGTTCTTTTTCGTAGAATTATAACTAACAGAGGCTTGGGGTATCCTAAATTGAAAACATAAACTTTGGGGCCAGACTAGGCTGAATTTTCAAACCCCATAGCCCACTCACTGGCTGTGTGACTACTGACAAGTTATCACCCACTCTGAGCTCTTTGCTTTTCTGTCTCATAAAGCTCCCGTGAGAGCCTAGGTGAGATCCTGCGTGTGAGTGCTAAGCATGATGTCAACACACTGGGGTGTCCCCTAACGGATATTGGGTTGTGTTGGTGCCGGTACTGCTAATATTATTGATAAACTGCAGGGTCCCTTGAAGGAACAAGACGAGGCAAGGGACTGGAGAAGCAAGCAAGAAGCCAAGTGGTTTGGGGGTGGAGGGTTATGGGCATAAGGGATTAGGAAGCGCAACTGGAACCAACTGGTTGAGCTGGTTAGGACTCTACTTGGACTGCAGCCCAGGGGAATGAAATGGACCTTCCGAGAGAAAATTCAGTTCTTATTCTTATCAGAAAAGGGCCTGATGAGATAACCCAGTTGGCAGGCGGTGGGGGGGGGGGTGCGATAAAATGATGCCATGTTTTATCACGCTCCGCAAAGCCCAGGGGAGCCACGTTGTAAAGTTGAAAAGGGTACAGCTGGGGCATCGCAGGCCTCCTGTGCCCCAAGTTAGCTCTGTTCCCAGGCCCTCCCACCCCTGCTGGCTTCCCTGGGGCCTCTGGCAGCTGGGTCAGGCCCAGGTGACCGGCCCCCCGACAAAAGCTTTCTCCCCTTTGCTTGACCTTCCCCCTCCTGTGCTTGGTTTGGAGGGTGTCCTCGGCCTCCTATCTCGGTCCTGCCCTCCACTGACCATGCTGTTCTGTTTGTCTGATTTGAGTCTGCTCCGAGAGCCACTGGACTTGGGTAAAATCCTGGAAGGTTCTCTGGCTGGGCGCATGAGGGCTGCTCTTCTGACCTGTCCCACTCTCCTCTTTTCAGGGTATGTAACTCTCTTCCCTTCCTACCTTTTAAATCTCAACATGACTCATAGAACTTAGGCTATTTTTCACCCTTTTAACTTGCATTGACATTGCTAGTGCCCCTGCTTCATGAGTCGGTGAGACTCGATACTTATTTGATGGAGAAGTTATTTCTGAATTTTTAAAATATTTTGAAATAAAAAAGATTACTTTTGAACTGAAGGACATTTTGCATTCTTTTTAATTAATTAGAACTAATTTTGAATAGGGCTGAGGTTAAGGATCTGAAAAGAATGTCCTTGGCCTAACCAAAGAAGTAGAGTGATCCAATATTCTTTTTATTTATTTATTTGTTTTGGTCGTCTTTTTTCCCTTTTTAAAAATTGTGATAAAATACGCATGATATACTATTTGTCATTTTAGCCATTTGTAAGTATGTAACTCAGTGGCATAAAATACATTCACAATGCCATTACCACTAATTCTGCCCCCAATTTTTCATCATACCCAACACAAATTCTGCTCTCCCTTCTCCCACATCCCTCCTCCAGTGCCTGCTAACCTCTATTTATTCATTGTTTTTAGCCATTAAGAACCCAACTGAGCTAGCTAACCGTATGCATTCATTTCTCTTTTTTTTAAGATTTTATTTATTTACTTATTTGACAGAGATAGAGAGTGAGCTCGGGGAGGAGCAGAGGGAGAGGGACAAGCAAACTCTGTCTTGAGCACAGAGCCTGCCTGATGTGGGGCTCGATCTCATGATCTTGAGATCATGAACTGAGCGGAAATTAAGAGTTGGATGCTTAACCTACTGAGCCACCCAGGCACTCCTGCATTCCTTTTTTTTAAATTTTTAAAAAATTCTTTATTTAAATTCAATTTAGTTAACATACACTGTGTTACTAGTTACTGGGGTAGAACTCAGTGATTCATCATTACATACAATGCCTAGTGCCCATCAAGAGCCCTGCTTAAAGCCCTGCATTCATTTTTTTTGTTTGTTTGTTTTGTTTTTTCCCTGCATTCATTTTGATTGCCACATAACACGTGATCATAAACAGAGTGACTTAAACACCACAAATTTGTTATCTCACAGTTTTTGCAGATAAGAAGTCTGGTGTGGTATACTGGGGCTCTCTGCTGGGGGTGTCTCAGGCTGCAGTGAAGATGCTAGATGTTCTCACGTGTGGCTCAGGGACCTCCTCCAAGCTCGCTGCTAATGGAACTCATCTCCTTGTGGTACATGACCGAGGCCCTCATTTCCTTAATACACGTTGGTCTCCTCGGCTGCAAGGAGCTGCTGGCTGTTCCCGGTGATCAGGGCCTTGCAGTGATTTGCAGCATGGAAGCGGCTGCTTCTCCAGGCCAACAGGAACCTATCCCTGACTTCTTCCTCAGGGATCAGCCAGAGAAACTGTCTCTTTTAAAGATCTCACCTGATGAGGTCAGGCTCACCCTAGATAACCCTCTCCCTTTTGCCGTATAAGAGGACACAATCCCAGGACTGATATCTCATTATATTCACAGGTTATACAGGGCATGTACATACCAAAGGAGGATATCCTGGGGACCAAGATAGAATTCTGCCACCACACCTGAGCAGAGCCAGGAGTCCAAATCCTCTATAATAGTTCTTTCTGTGCTTAATTTCTACCAAACTATTTCTAGCGTTCTGCTTTTTAAAGGCTGTGTAGGTTGGATACTGGGGCCTGGAATGGAAGTGCTCAGCTCTAATTCATGTGAACTTGATCAGATCCTTTTGTTTTCTGGATTATTTAATCCTTGTCTGCCTTCAGGGTTCCTCGGTAAGGATATGGATCTCTGATATGATGGATGATCACACATTTACTCAACAAACACTCACTAAGCATCTTCCATGTACCAGTCCCTGGGAGGGCT
This sequence comes from Potos flavus, assembly GCA_028534135.1. NCBI lineage: Eukaryota > Metazoa > Chordata > Mammalia > Carnivora > Procyonidae > Potos > Potos flavus. The sequence goes on along the minus strand of CM052898.1, from coordinate 184,631,333 downwards.
GTGACTACTGCCAGTACTGCATATCTCTTCAGGAGATCCCCTTAGTCAAGTGTGTGTGTGTGTGTGTGTGTGTGTGTGTGTGTGTGTATTCACTGAATGCCTAGTGCACACCAGACAGGTGCTGAGGATACGTCAACTATCAGATCAGCTAAAATTCCTGCCTTCTTGGAGCTGCCATTGTCATAAGAGAAACAGAAAGTAAGCCTCATGCATATAGAAAATCTAGAACGTGCCAGAGTATGGTGAATGTCACGGATAAGAACCGTTCTGGGTAAGGCTGCATGGGAATGCTGGGTGGCAAGGTGGGAGGTGGCGTGTAATTTTCAAGGGTGGTCTTTAGTAATACAAAAGGTCCTAGGAATACCAGCCAGGTGATATTCTGAAGTTATCTCATGAAAATAATCATTAACAGAGAGAGGCCTTTATCAAGCATGCAGCTACGCGGAATGATGGGCAGCGCGCTGTTGAAAGGGACTGTGTGTCCGTGGCCCCGCCCACAAGGAGCCCAGGGTTTTTTCAGTCTCCTGCACCACCGCGGGCAACAGCAGAATAATAATGAAATGTTCTGATCCTAGACATGGTGACAGCCAGCTCTCTGCAAACTTTCAAAAAGATGTGGAGTATTTTTGAGCCAACTCCCACTCTCACTGGGCCTCGTCAGCTTTAGCAATATCCCTGGGATGGGCGCAGAGCCAGGGAACACGAGAGCCAGAGTGACTTCGAGCAATTCCGGTGCTAATTCACAAAACTGTAGTTCCGGCAAGTAGGTTGACTTACCAAGGTCACCCAGCCCCAGCCCTCTTGACTCCTCATGCAGTGCTCTTCCCACTATACCCTCAGCCAGGTCCTCAAGGCCTCCTTCTAGTCCCACGCACTCCCACCAGGGCCCCGCAGGCGCTTTCTCTAGCCTGGAAGTGCCCAAGGGAAGGGGCCATACCTGAGTTGATGCTGGATTCATTTTCTAGGGTGACCCTAGTGAAGTACCACAAACTGAGTGGCTTTAAGCCTCAGAAATGTGTTGCCTGGAGGCTAGAAACCCAAGATCAAGGTGTGAGCAGGGTTGGTTCTTTTGGAGCTGCAGGAGACAATCTGCTCCATGATTCTTCCAGAATTTCTGGTGGTTTGCTGGCAATTTTTGGCATTCCTTGCCCCATCTCTGCCTTCATCTTTGCTTAATATTCTTCCTATATGCACGTCTGTGTCCAAGTTTCTGCTTTCTGTAAGGACACCAGGCATATGGGATTGGGGCCCACTCTAAGACCTTGCCTTAACTAATTACACCTGCAGAGGCCCGATTTCCAAATAAAATCACATTATGGCATCCTGAGGGTATTAATAAATGAATTTTGGCAAGACACAACCCATCACAGATGTTATAACCCTAGCACATAGCCTAGAAGTGGTACTTAATACAAATATGATAGGTAAGCCAAAGAATGTACCTTGTCTCCCCCAGATTCTACCAGATTGCCATGATCTGCTCCCTGATGATCAACCTTTTTTATCTCTTAGCACCTCCCAGGCCACTGTCTCTCTATCGGCCAGGGGATCTAGTTTAGGGATATGTACCAATGAGAGAGGAGTAAATCCCCAGAGGTAGTTCCCAAAGGAAACCCTGATTGGTAGACATTCTGACCATAGGAGGGAAGGCCTGCACTCACGTGGCTATTTTAAAGGTGGCCTCTGAGATGACATAAAGTAAGGCCAGGACTTACTTATGATTCCTGCTTCTCCACAAATTCCAAACTCTGGAGGTCTACCAGTGGAGTATTTTGGCCAGATTTCTCTATACACATTGTTTGAGTGAAATTTCACCATAAACATTTCATAGCTGCAGAAGTTCAGGGAGATCCTAGGATGTCCATTTCAAGGCTCAGCTTAATTTTAATTTTAGTACCTCCATGAATCCTTGAAGAATTTTTTCAACCAAGAGGAAAGTCTTCCTTCTCTGAGTCCCTGTAGTGCCTATTGTCTCCAGCATGCACAAGTGTATTCTCCTGGAATTAATTATATCATAACTGTCGGCCAAGAGATTGAATACAGAGGCAGATGATTAGGGTAGCCCATAGATGGCCTTATGTTGCTAGCAGAGTAAGTTTGCAAGTTCAGGTATGCTGAGAAATTCCTCTCCTGTTTTAAATAATTCATTCTACCTTGGTACCAGAAATTCCCTTTAGTGAAGGAAGATGATGTACCTCACAATGATCAAGATAAGATATCTACTTCAGTTTATACTAAGATGTGAGTGACTGATATAACATCCTCATCCGAGGTGTGTTTTGTTTTGTTTTTAGGTTAGGTTTTGATAAAAGAAAAGAGAGCAAGGCAATACAGAAGTTGCTTGCAGGGAGGAGAGAAGAGGTAGTAGGGAAAGTGAACCAAAGCATGAGAAAAGGCACAGAAGAAGGAGGGAGGAGCCACTGGAGATTAATTTGATGTACTCTATAATTTTGCCTGTAGCTATGTCTGGAAGAGAAAAGAAGATATGAAACCTTCTTGTTCCCTTGGTTCCCAAGAGAATCATTCTATTCCCTCACCTATCAGGCTGCTATGTCTTTTCAATATGAAGATTTTCTTTACAAAGGAATGTGAATGCCTAAACATTAAGGAATATGCTGGAAGCTGAAGGTTTTATCCTTCAACTTGATCTTATATTCCAATTGAGAAAATCTTACATGTACCCACCTAATAAGAGAGAGTCCCAATCTAAGTTTATGAAATAACCATAAGAAAAATAAATCAGTTTATCAGAACCTCTCTGGGAAGCTGTGAGTTTAGTAAGTTTTATGGTACTTAGGAATCACATAAAGATCCTCAGGAAAACTCTCTGATAGATGGAGGTCCCCTGTCTTCTGTAATTTAAAACATGTCCCATCAGGCCAATAAATGTGCTAGTGCAAGCTGAAACTCCAATGAGCTCCATCGAGAGGGAAGTTCATTATATCCAACCAACTGATAGTTCAGTTAGGCTCTGATGAGAGATGTGCCTCAAATTATATCTAAGTATTCATTCTAAAGCATGCCAGAAAGTTTGAGGGGAAAGCTCAGCCACAGACAAGCCAAAGACCTGTCTTATATCTATAAGGCAGAACTTAAGCCCAGTTATTGAAACACGCACACATTCATAGTATTAAAAAAAAAAAAAAAAAAAAGAAAAAAGGGTCAGCCAGGAAGAAATGCCAGACGCTCTGCTGGCGTGGCTCTACCCTGACGTATGTTCATTCATGGGCACAGAGCCGAGACGGGGCTGTTCTCAGCCCAGGCCAGACTTAATGCTTCGTTACCTTGCCCACCTCAACACAGGATGTAATGTTGAGCATTGAGCAGTAGTAGCTGGCAATAGAAATCGACATAAATTACTGTATGTTTAAATACTTGGATGTTTTTCCAACGTTATGTTCACAGTCTGTATTCTGAAAATAATTTGGTAGGGTACTTAATAAACCATAGATCTTTGATCTTAAGTGAATTGAATCGAGTAAATATTTTCTTATTGTGATGGTCAATTTCTGTACAGCATGCAAAATACAAGGGAAGCAAAGCTGCGATTTTCCTTATTGAGCTTGTGTCTTTTCCAGAAACTGAGAGTTTGGGAATGAAAAGAAGAGCAAAAGACCACTTTTCTTTGCATTTGTCAAGTATTTATGTTATGTTATGTGTTCCCTGTAGTAGATGATATGATCATCTTACATTTGCCTGTATACTTTGAATTTTATAATTATTATAAAATCATGTCAGTTGGAAAATGCTATTGAGTCCTTTTTTAAAAAAATTTTTAAAATTTATTTTCTTTTCAGAGAGAAAGAGCATGGAGGGAGGAGCAAAGGGAGAGGGAGAAGCAAAGGGAGAGGGCACCCAGGTGCCCCAAGATTTTTTCTTTTATAAAACCACTTTTTGGGGTGTGATTGACATGCAAACAGCTGTACACATTTAATGTCTACAATTTGATGAGTTTGGTGATAATTACACAACTGAGATCATCACACTCTCTGCCATAAACATATTTATCACCTCTAAATGTTCATATTATGCTCATTATTATTATTACTATTTTTCTAATAAGAACACTTACCATATGCTATGTGGGTACCACATACCCACTTAGCAAATCTTTAGGTATACAATAGGATTACATATAGGCTCGATGCTGTGGATAGAGCTCGAGGACTTATTCCTCTTGCATACCTGAAGCTTGGCACCTTTTGACTAATATAATTTGATAGCTTAAAATTTCAAAAGTGAAAAAAAAAAACTTCAAAAGTGAATCTATCCACATTACAAAGGCTACTCTTGCTAGAAAAGAAGGAGGGAAGAAATCTGAATGTGGTGTGGAAGGAATAGGAGGTTTTGAGCACATAATTTAAAGCTCCAAAGGTCATAAGCATTAACTGACTAATCAAAGCAAAACTCGGCTGCATCTGGCATGACATTTTGTCTTTTCTGTCCATTCACAACTATCTTTAAAAGTGTTGATAAATTTTGACAAAAATCACACACTATTGAATAGTTGAATTTATACTTTAACTTTGATTTACCTTCTTTTCGCCAAATAAAATGTGCCAAATGAGATTTTTCAATGGATTTCAGTGCAATTTGATTTGAAGTTACAGAATGATGTGAACATACTGGATGGAAATTTGTGTTTCATAGACTCCACCGTGTCAAATAAATTGTCTCCGTGCAAATTTGTCCATTTGATTGTTAAATGAGTGCTTTCAATGGTGGTGCGTGATTTTAGGATAATTTGTAAGCTGATGAAGTGCATGTGTGTGAGCGTGTGTGTGTGTGTGTGTGTGTGCGCACACTGTTAGTTATTCTGACATTTGGCAAGAAAATAGTAGTTTAAAAGATTTTTAAAAATATTTTGAGTTGCTATATTTTTTATTGTTATGCTGAATGGAGTCATTATATAGTTAAAATATTGACACAATTCTGAATGTTAGAATTTAAGCAATCTGAAAGGACATCTTGGCCAATCCCCTCAAAACAAAAAAAATGGATCTGAAACCTCAGGTTGTCTATTGTTTGGCTAGAGTCATATCGCTAGTGATCTCCCGCTGGGACTCCGTGTCCAGTGCTCAGGTACCATCTTTGCTGATGTTAGTTAGTACAAGCTCAGATTACTAAAATATATCATAGTATTCCAGAAAATCTGGGATCTTTCTGAAAATCAATGTCCTCCAATATCTGTTCCAAGGTCCTCTTAGTGGTTCATACTCCTGGTCTGTGGTGGGGAGGAGGAGGAACATTTTTCCTGGATTTCACAACAAAGTGGCTCAACCTTGGAACCTTTAATTGATGAGATATTATACTTGTATGTACATATTAAGAACATTAATTTGTTTAACATAAAATTTAAAAATATATCGCAATACGGAAACCATGTTTTACTGTTTCATTTCTTGGAATACTCAAGAATAGAGATGGCTGAGGTCTGTCAATGCTGAGGGCTCCTGTTAATATTTATGACTCAAAGAACCCATGTTTTCTTTCTCTCCTTTAGAATTATTGGAAGAAATATTTGTTTTTCCTAGCTGAAAAGTGTGATCGAATCCTGACTATCTCCTCCTGTTCAAATTCCACAAATTCTTCAAGAAATTTTTTCTTGATTTCCTGAGATAAGAGTCATTGTGAACTTTTCAACCATTCAGGACACTAAAACTTTGTGTTTTAGTTTTCTGTGTTTGTATCTTATCTCTACCCTCTTTCTCACCCCATAAATGGTAAGACCATTGGTGGCAAAGCCAGGGTCTCACTCATTTTTACTTTTTTGCCCAGAGTGGAAACTTGGTGGTGATGAGGTATCTAGTCTAATCTCCCATGTTGTGAACTGAATGTTTGTGTCTTCCTTAAATTCATATCTTGAAATCCTAACCCACAATGTGATGGTTTTATGAGGGTGAGGTCTCTGGGAGGTAGTTAGGTCATGAGGGTGGAGCCATCATGAACAGGGGTAATTAATGTCTTTATAGGAAGAGACATCAGAGAGTTCATCCTCCTTGCTCTCTGCCATGGGAGGATACAATGAGAAGATTGCAGAAAGCAGGCTTTCACCAGACACTGAATCTGCTAGCGCCTTAATATTGGACTTACCAGCTTCCAGAACCATGAGAAATACATGCTTGTTGTCTAAGCCACCTACTATATGGTAATTTGTTATAGCAGCCTGAACTGAGACACCATGATACACATATGGAGAAGAGTAGGGAGAAGCTAGGTTATGGAGGTTGGAGCTTGATTTTGGATGGCTATGAAGTTTGGGTTTTATTCCAAAGATAATGGGGACCATCAAGAAAAGTTGGCTAAGAAAGAGTGTCCTGAGTAGATCATGCCCCTGGAAATTTAGTATGGTCAATTCACATGTGGAAGATTGGAGGGAGACCTTTGTAACATTTCAGAGAGCTAGGAATATTGGTTTGATCTTGTCGGTAGTAGAAAGAAGGGTAAAAACTGGAGTTATAATGAGAATGGTATTGATTTGCAATTGACTTGCAATTGATTGGATCACAGAACTACATTAAAAATGACCTTGTGGACCAGACTGCCCAGCCATGCCTTGCCCCTGAATCTCCCTGGAATACAGGTGGCAGGTGGTGAACCAAGATCTGATGCCCTAAATAGCAATCTCACTACCCTCCAATGCATCTGTCACCACCTTGGGACAGTATGAATCTTTTCCTTAGAGTAAGCCAGAAATCTTCTGCATCATTCCCAACCATGGGTCCTGGTTCTGCCCTCTGGGATAGTGCTAAATCAATCCGCATGATTTTTCTTCAATTATTTGAAGCTAGCTGTACTGTCCCTTCATTGTAAACCTTCACTAGTTTCTAGTCCAGCCCTTGGTCATGTCCCGTTTCTTTACCATCATGGTTGTTTTCCCTTGGATGACTTCCAGTTTGTCTGGGTTCCACATGAAGTACAGCATCAGGACTTACTTTAGCAGATATTCTTGGATCGGGGCCAAAGCTGCAAACTCAAGAGGAATGGGGGAAAAAGAAACAAGTCACACAGCCATACGTGTAGAGAGACTGAAAGGTATGGAGCCCAAGGACGCTGTGGTAGGCAGCTTCTAAAATGGCTTCTACTGGTCCTTACTCCCTGGTATTCATATCCTTGCGGAATCACCTCTCTGTAAGTGTACACTGGACCTGGGGATTTGCTTCTAATAAATAGAATGTGGTGAAAGTAATGGGATGTCACTTCTGAGATTAGATTTCAACAGAGTGACTTGTCTTGCTTGTTCTCTGTCTGGTTCTTCTCACCTGTCCACTCTGAAAGAGCAACCCACTGCCTGGTGAGCTGCCCATTAGAGAGGCCAGTGTGGCAATGGGCTTTGGGTAGCCTTTCTCCAGCAACCTGAAAGAAGCTGAAGCCTTCAGTCCAAGAGCGCAGGAGAAACCAAATCTTGCCAACAGTCATGTGAGTGAACTTGGAAGTTCACCTTTCACTGCTCAAGTCTTGACTCAGAGGATGTGTGATAAAAACAATTTAAAGCTATTAGGTTTTGGGGAAATTTGTTATGCATCAATAGATAACTAAAATAAACACCTTTTATTTGCCCCTAACCCAGAATAATAAAGATGGAGATGTTGGGGCACCTGGGTGGCTTAGTTGGTTAAGTGTCTGCGGTTGATTCAGGTCATGATTTCAGGGTCCTGGGATTGAGACCCTTGTGGAGCCTCACATTGGGCTCCCTGTTCAGTGAGGAGTCTGCCTCTCCCTCTCTCTCTGCCCCTCCCCACGACTCTTGTGTAGGCACCTTTTCTCTCAAGTAAATAAATAAAATCCTTGCAAAAAGATAGATGTGGAGATGAGTGTAGATTTTGAAGCTCATATGGGGGTTTTGGAGCAGAATGGAAGACTGGCTGGACCACAGCACTGTGGATAGTAGAGGATTTTGGCCAGCCACAGAAATGACACAATGCCAACAAGTAACAAGGAAGGAAGGAGGAAAGTATAGTCTTGGTTGTTCACGAGATCCCATGAAACTCCCCACAAACCTCCATGTTATGAGTGATTCATACTTACTCCATGATAGGGATTATTTTTAGGGAGTGTATTAATTTTCTAGGACTTCTGTACAAAGTACCATGCACTGAGCAGCTTACACAACAGAAATTTATTGTCTCCTAATTCTGGAGGCTGGAAATCCCAATTCTGGTATGATCTCATCCTAACTGATTATATCTGCAATGGCCCTATTTCCAAATAAGGCCACATTCTGAGGTACTGGGGATTAGGACTTCAACATATGAATTTTGGGCAGACATAATTCAACCCATAACAAGGAGGGGGAGAAGTAAATGACACCTGGGAACAATGAATGGGGGGTCTGACGTGTCAGTGATGATTCTTAGAAAGGGATTTAAAGCAAATATGATAGCGTGATTTGAATTGATAAAGTCGAGTGGAAGCTAGGATATTCTGCGATCTTGTCTGAATGATGGAGTAATCTCACACTTGAAAAAGGTCTTTAAAAATATTAACAAGGTCCCTAAGTGGTTCTTATGTAACATAGCAAGTTGGGTAATGTTGATGTAAAGGAAAACTCTTCTTCATGGAAGACTGATTGAAGAAACAGAGCTAGGGAGTATAAGTGAGGAATCCAACTGTGCTCAAATATGAATCACTCTCACGTGGAAAGGAGGGTCAGATTTGTGCTGAATTCCTTCCAGTGTTTGAAGTGGACCCAAGAGGTGGCAGCCTCCGTGACAGTAGATTATAGCTTAATAAAAAACATTACTTTTCAGTAAGAAAATACTTGCTGACTCATCTAAGCTTTCCAAAATAGTTTCACTCTTCATAAATGAGACGCATTATTACCAGTTACTGAGTGTCCTTCACTAGGGATGACCAGTAAAGGGAAAGTGATACCTTGGTGAGGATTTTCATCTGAACTTAAGTTTCCTGATGTTCCTCACCAATCTGAAATGGCTGTGCTTTTGCCACTGTCTGATTGCCTACTTTGCTCAAGTGTGGTAGAGGAAATGAAAAGAGGGAGAGTCTGACTTAGTCTCTTTGGAAGAACCTGTGTTGCTTCTAGTGCTCTCCACTGTTCAAGTTCTCAGAAACTATCTGCAGAACAGTTGATTCTTGAGTCATGTTAGAAATGGTCATTTTGCCGGGACTGATCCTGTTCCCCTTTGTAATTCAGACGTGTATTCTTCATCGGTCTCAGATCTCCCCTGCCATTCCCTATAGTTCCTTAGAGATTGATGACTCAGTGACCATGCCTGCCAAATGGCCCATCCAAGAGTTGGGTTCACAGGGATAACAGACTTGGAAAACGGCCCAATGTAGCAGTTAGCTCCTTGGCTTTCAGAGCTCGCAATGTACAAACCTTGGCTTGGACATTTTGTAGCTGAGTGTCATGAGCATCCTGAAGAGTGTCAGTTTCCTCAGCTAATTTGGAGAATGGCTGTAAGGAGTTAATGAGAATGCATATGGGACACAGGGGGATACTCAAGAAGGCCAACTCTCCCATCACTAGCTCAGGCATCAGCTTCATCATCGCACAAAGTCTGCAGGCAAACCAGCTTCTCAACAAAAGAGATGGATGCCTTGTAGGAACTGAGGTAGTTCCAATTTCTTTCCATTGTCTGTGACACACACTGACCTCTTCCTCATTGCAACGTGATACTAAAATCCACCCCCTCCTTTTTGTCCTTGGGAATTTTTAAAAGACTCAGTAGGCTTCAGGACTTCAGAATTTCCAATAATTTCATTACAAGCTGGTGCTACTGGTCATGAGCCCATCCTTTCTTCTGCTGCCCAGGTGTCGGAGTTGCTCCGGCTTGCTGGGATACCCCCTGGACAGTCCCTCTCATCCCCGTAGACATTGTGACTTGATTTTCCTCTTAAAGGACATCCCAGTTTGTCATCAGAACTTCATTTTTGCAAGATACCCTTCCTTCCTGCAATAATACCTTTTCTTTTGTTATACTTGAAAAAAAAAAAACATACCAACCTACTATAGTCTTTGGAACACTGTAGGTGTCAAATGAAACTTTTGTTTTCCTTAATTCTTTTAGTGGCCATTACATCCTCTAAAATAACATTTTCTTCCAAGATTTCCTTTCTTCTCATTCCAACCAGCTGCTTGGATGCAGAATAACATACTCTGTATCTTTTTGAGAGTTGAAATTAACATTGGGAGTAAATAAGAAAGAGTTGGCATGGTGCTCAGTTTCATAGCCTGCGGCCCGGGAATTGGTAATGGGTTTTACAGAAAGAAAGGAGAGTAGAATAGCCTTTATAAAGAAGAAAGGAAAAAGATGTGTTTCACTTTTAATATGTTAGATTTTATGAGCTGGTGGGATATGTTTGTGTATCATGATCCATTCAGCAGATAGTTTATGGTGCAGGCTGACCTCGCTCTTCACATTGGGGAATGACCCACAGACAAGACAGGGACAAGGGGAGTCCTGTTTATGAGGAAATCACAGGGAAAATAGTGTAGGAGGCATAGAGATCCCCTGACAGCAGACTCCTGGAGACCACCTCTATCCGGATGGGGGAGGAATTGGATCCACTAAAGACAGAAGAGAAACTATCACAGATAAGGGCAGAAGTAGATGAGTGTTTCACCATAGAATAGAAGCAAGGGGAATATTGGAGCAGTTTAAATGATTTTGAAAGAGATGGTGCAGAGAGGTTAAAGAAGGTAAAAACTGAAGAAGTTTCTTAGATTGGGCCGCTCAGCATGATAACAACACTAACACCCTCCGACATCCAGCACTACCGATTGCTGCGACGGAACCACAATGGCTTTAAGCACTTGCTTCCCTTGATCAGTACAGTATCTGTGTGAGACTTTGGATTTGTTATAGCCTGACTTTAAGATCTTCAGGAAGAAGACATTATATAGATGATTTAAGATTCAGTTGCAATAGCCCTTAGAAGAATTGAGGTTCCAAGTCTTGGTAGCAGGAGTTCATTAACATTTAATGTGTACAGAAAACTTCTCTTTAGCGTAGGGCTGAAGAACAGATTGTAAAAGTCAAGGACACTTCGGGTGATGAGGAAGTAATAGCATGGGGTAGTAACTTCTTTTTCAAGAAATTTGACAGGGATGAGAAGGAGAGAGAGAAGACAAAAGGATGGTTGAGAGAAGTTTAGAGTTTTAGTTTCCGAAGATGGGAAAGACAGGATATAGGTCAAAGAGAAGGACTTGGCAGACATTAAAAGAGAAGGTAGGGTTTTGTAAACACCTTATCTGGACAGTTGTGGTAAAATGAGTGTTCCTGAGGTGGATGCAACGATAAGCTAAACATATAAAAAACAAACAAATGAAACTGAAACAAAAGCCCAAGCGGTTACTAGGGAGGTCAGGAACAGGTGTCTCGGGGCATGGCGAAGGACAGACACAAGGACAGGAGAGGAGAGAAGCTGAGACTCATTTCAAAAGAGAAGGTGGAGAGGGTGAGTGGAGAGAGCTCGGCAAAGGCTGCTCCAGGTAAAAGAAGGTGAACGAAAGTATGCAGTGTGGACCTCAACTCCTGGTGGCACGAAGCTGCCCAGTAGCCTTTGTTGGATCAAGTTCCTACCAAAAACCATGTCATCAGGTATGACATTTCTGACTTGCCATTCTATAATGTGACTGACTCAGGGGGGAGGGAGTTGGCCCTTGTGTCTTCGCAGTATGTTTACTGGGCTACTGGGCATTTTGTCAGCTGTAAGGGGCCCGGCTTGGCACTCTGCTTGGGGGTATTTTATGGAATGGCAGAGGTCAAACCAATTTCAATTTCAAATATTAACATAACTAGAAGTTCCTTGTGTCTTAATTAGAGGTCATCAACTTCCTTGTAAAGTGCTCCCTGTCAGGACTGCCTGTGGGTAATTTGGGGAGTTCAGTGAAGCTTAAAATGATAAATTTGATAGTCAGTTTTTTTTTGTTTTTGTTTTTTTTGTAAGTCAGATTGTTTTGTTCTTCAGCAAATAATGGGTAGCCCAGACTCCAATTAGAGCAGTATTCAAATAATTTTAGATTTGCATATTTGAATTGGCCGTCTTTGGGAAGGGGAGGCCAGGCCATGCAGCTCTCCAATTATTTAGAGCAATTAGAGGAGATAATCAGACACTTCTGAGGTCTCATTAGCAGGCATGTTGCCTGCTCCGACATCTCTGAAGATCACAGCGGCGACTGGGGCTGGCCGCCCACACTCCCCTTCTGGAGAGTTCTGCAGACAGTGACTCACTTTGAGTGAAACAAAGGTAGCTATTTTCACAGCCTAATTTTACTTTCCCTCTGAAAGTCGTTCATTACTGCCATTTCTCTAAAATATACATTGTAAATACCAATGTCTTTTTCTACTTCAAAGCTCTCTAAATTTTGTTTTAGTTCTAAACCCATCATCATCTCGGTGCTTAATACCAGGCCATAGTAATTTCCCAGCAATAAAACTCAGTGCTTAGAAAACTAACTTTTGGGAAATGAGGTATCCAGCATTCTAAATTTTGGTACATTCAACTCTAATCTTTTTCACTGATGATAAGCACCTTAAGAATAGCGCGGAGTTTTGGTAGGAAAAAATTCTCCAATTGACAGAAGCATGATCTTAGCTCTCTGTTTATTATTGTACTTAGTATCACCGTTTCCAAATTAGAGATTTCCTCTGTATTGACACCCAAGCATCCCATGCTGGCAGAGCCTCCAAGCCAGCCTCCAACCACTGAGGAGAGTCAGAAGGATGGTTTTCCTTTCCCTGGATCCTGCCGCACCAAGCAGAGACCTGCCTCTGTCCCCATGTACCCCCAGACTTCAGAATATGCCTGCATTCCAGAATCCAGATTTTAAATTAGAGCAAAGTAGCCACTCTGCATTTTCAAGGTTCCACTTTAATTTCCATTTTAAGTGTAGGTAAAGTGGAGAGAGAGCTGGTTTCAATGGGAAGGTGTAGTACTTACTAATTTATTAACCTTGGGCCAGTGACACATCACCTCCCTACCCATAATTTCTTTACCTCCAAACATGGCGATCATCATACTCAATACTTCACTTTTCTGCCGCATTCGGTTGCCCTAAGATCCACATGGGATGATGTTTATAAAACAATGATTGTATCACACACTTTTTCACACGTGCAGGGAATTCTTACTGTTTCCAAAATTCTACAAAAGGTGGAATTCGAGGTGGCACTGCTTAGTGGTTCAGAGTGTGGGTTCTGAGCCAGACAGCCTGGGTTTGAATTCTTGCTGAATTCTCAGCTCACTATGTGTGTGGCCTTGGGATGTTATATGAGCCCTCTCCTCCTCAGCATCCTCCTGGCTAGTGGTGGGATAATAGTAAGATCTGCATTGTAGGGTTTTTTTTTATGAGGATCTGGAGAATAAGAGATACAGAGCCATGCCTGCCATGTACAAGAAATATGTACAGTATATAATATATAATTATATATATATAATGTACAGAAATAATATCAGTTAAACTTCAAAAACCACATGTACTATGTGTTTAATCAATAGAGGTATCTCTTAAACTAAATAGAAAACAATTTACTAGTTACTTGACAACTGTTGGGGGTAAACTATCCTTGAATTTTGCACATGAAAAATTATGAAGCATTTGGTCAAACATTTCCCCACTTCTGCTAGTCTTTATAGTGAGATTCTGTCTGTCTTTCATTTCTTTAAGAGTGGTTGTGATTTTGGGGCACCTGGGTGGTTCAGTGGGTTAAAGCCTCTGCCTTCAGCTCAGGTCATGGTCTCGGAGTCCTGGGATCGAGCCCCGCATCGGGCTCTCTGCTCAGCGGGTAGCCTGCTTTCCCTCCTCTCTCTGCCTGCTTCTCTGCCTACTTGTGATCTCTCTCTCTGTGTCAAATAAATAAATAAAATCTTAAAAAAATGGTTGTGATTTCATTTCTATATTTCGTTGAGGATATTTTGGCCAGTTAAAAAGAACCCAGTAGCCTATGTTAAACTTTGAAGAAACACACATCCAATCCAAAGCTGTTAAGTTTTTTTTGTTGTTGTTGTTAATGAAAGCATGGCTTATTAAATTACTGAAAGATCTTTCTTTTCTAATCAATAGTTTCTATGCTCTCAGTTTCTTCCAGAACAGCATAATCTAGCCTGTCGTGCCACCAGGCCTACTATAAGAATTGACTCTGATACCAGATGCTTTGTGAACAGGAATGGGATCCCACAGCAACTGTGGGGTGGTGGTCTTAGTTTGGGTCTACTCTGGGTGCAAACACAGTCATGGATTGGCTCTTCATCAAAAAACTGGTGTCTAACTGAAAAGATTCAGCAGGTTCTTTACGCTTCTTTGTGAGCCCTAAAAGTCTCATGGAAAATGACCAGGGGCTGCAGTACCAAACAGTCAATCCTGGGGTGCCTGGGTGGCTCAGTGGGTTAAAGCCTCTGCCTTCGGCTCAGGTCATGATCTCAGGGTCCTGGGATCCAGCCCCGCATTGGGCTCTCTGCTCAGTGGGGAGCCTGCTTCAGCCCCACCCCCGCCTGCCTCTCTATTTGTGATCTCTCTCTCTCTCTCTCTCTCTCTGTCAAATAAATAAATAAATAAATAGATAGATAAATCTTAAAAAAAAAAAAAAACAAAAAACAATCACCCTGTCCTAAAGGAGAGATCACAGTATGTGCCAACGGGCTGGTGAGTGCCCTCAAAGGAAAGGGAATGTGTGTCCCTAGATAGGCTAGATCCTTGTCTATTGCATGACTCCATTCCATGCTCAGGGTCATGGTAAAGGACAATAAACAAAGTCCAGGACAATAGATGTGTCTGCTATGTGTTGCCCTGGTCTTCTGGCCCCATGATGGGTTTTTTCTTGCCCACTGTAATTAACTTGCTGTCATTCCTTCTCAACCACAGGCTCTCTCTTATTTTCTCTCTCATCCCTTCCTCCCAACCCCATGCAACATAGCCGAACAGAAACAGTGTCCGCAGTGTAAGGGACTCTTTGGAGAGAAAATTCCAGGAGTCCCTAGGTCTTAGGTTCTGCCATATAATACAGTTGCTAAAATTAGACAGAAAGCTCCTATAATATCACTTTAAGTAAGCTGGCTTTCAATATACGAATTGCAACTTTCAAAGGTTTTCATGGAGATTTAACTGTTCATGATAACAACAAAAAAATCTGATTTTAAGTGACTGTGATCTTCTGGAAGAAATTCTAGGGCTTTCTTAAATTTAAAAAGCATAATAAAAGTTATCAACTTTTAAGTCCATAAGTGCTCTGACCTTTTGTTGTTTCTTTTTACTTGTCTGCCTCCAGCTCTTGCACTGCCCTGCCTTCATTTCCTTCTAGGAAAGACTTCTAAAAGCCATATTTGGCAACCTGGTAGCAGAGACCATCCAAATTTGTATGCAGTGGGTGTGAGTGAGAACACAGCATTTAGAGTCCTAAGTGTATGAGTTCCAGCAGCCAATGGGGAAAATGTATAGCAAGAGTCCTATAAATTGATCACCTTTTTGTAAATACGATATTGGGCAAAGAGAGGAAGCTCCATGATTAGTGTTCATGTTCTTCTCAATTTTGTTTTTATGGGTCCTTAGACAGGCCCTGTGTTTCACTCACCACCTCTCAAATGTTTTCACCTTGGAAGGCAGGACTAGCCTACCACAAAATGCCTTACAAACCCTTTACTTCTAAATGTCGTTCAGTGGTTTTGTACAGGATAAAAATGAGAAATTCATTGTCGAAGTTTGTAGATGTGTCTTTATTGGCATCAATGGTCAGAGTAGTAATAATTGCAAGCACATCACAGGAGACACCAGGGCCATGGGAAAGACATAGGGTATTTTTCCAAAAGAATTGAAATCAGAAGCTTGAAGTGACATTTGTACCCCTATGTTCAGTTCAACACTATTCCCGTAGCCAAGATGTAGGAGCAACCTAAATATCCGTTAGTGGATAAATAGATAAGAAAAAGGTGGTACGATGAAATACCATCTCACACCAGTTAGAATGGCTAAAATTAACAAGTCAGGAAACGACAGATGTTAGCGAGGATGCGGAGAAAGGGGAACCCTCCTACACTGTTGGTGGGAATGCAAGCTGGTGCAGCCACTCTGGAAAACAGTATGGAGGCTCCTCAAAAATTTGAAAATAGAGCTACCCTACGACCCAGTAATTGCACTACTAGGTATTTCCCCAAAGATACAAATGTGAAAAGAAGGGGCACCTGCACCCCAATGTTCGTAGCAGCAATGTCCACAATAGCCAAACTATGGAGAGTCCAGATGTCCATTAACAGATGAATGGATAAAGAAGATATCCACAGCCCATAAAAAATGAAATCTTGCCATTTGCAATGATGTGGTTGGAGCTAGAGGATATCATGCTAAGGGAAATAAGTCAATCAGAGAAAGACGATTATCATATGAATTCATTGATATGTGGAATTTAAGAAACAAAACAGAGGATCATAGGGGAAGAGAGGAAAAAATAAAACAAGACGAAAGAGAGGGATACAAACCATAAGAGACTCCTAATCATAAGAAACAAACAGAGGGTTGCTGGAGGGGAAGGGATTGGGGGGATGGGGTAGCCAGGTGATGGGCATTAAGAGGGGCACGTGATGTAATGAGCACTGGGTGTTATATAAGACTGATGAATCACAGACCTGTGCCTCTGAACTAATAACACATTATATGTTAATTAAAAAAAGAAAAAAAGAAAAAAGTGGTATACATGCAGTGGAATATTATTCAGCCTTAAACATGAAGGAAATCCTGTCATATGCAACAACATGGATGAACCTTGGAGACATTATGCTAAGTAAAGTAAGCCAGTCCCAGAAGGACAGACGTTACATGATTCTCTGTACGTAAGGCATCTACAACATCCAAACTCATAAAAGCAGAGAGTAGCATGGCAGTTGCCAGGAGTAGGGGCTGGGTGCAGGGTGGGAATGGGAGTTGTTCAAAGGGTATAAAGTTTCAGTTATTCAAGGCGTATAAGCTCTGGAGATGGCTGTATAGTACAGTCCTGAGTTAACAGGACTAGATCGTGTATCGAAACTTGGTTAAGAGGGTAGACCTCATGTTAAGTGATCTTACCATAATAAAATTTTTAAAAGAAGAAGTATGGAGGTTTCATTGTATATCGGGCACTGATTGGGGGTAAGCAAGCCCCTGGAAATGCCAATAATACCTCTCTTTCATAGATGTCATCTACAATAAAGAAGCTGAACCCCAGAAAGGCTGAGTACTTCGCTCCATATCACGAAACTAGAAGTGTCGGACTTCATTGTGATGTGAGCCCGTGATAAGGTCCTCCCCAGAGATTAAGTTCATCATGGGCATCTTCTACCCAATCTCTCAAAGCTGGAAGCCACAGATTAGTGGTTCCCCAGTCAAAGGCTGCCCCCACTGAAAAGAGAATTCTCTTAGGTCAGTCCCTACTGGATGAAATAGGACACGACTCACACAGGGGGTGTGGGGGCGAGCAACGGCTAAGGACCAGGAGGCACCCAGGAAGTGACGACACTGCCCAGACAGCTGAGTTTTCCCTTACATGGATACAGATTTGATTTTGTAGAATTTAGCTCTCCCAGGAATCGGGCATCTGTAACAGGAAGGGAAGACTTTCCCCCAATCCTAAAATAATCAGCAATCACCACTATTAGGAGTTCTGAGGTGAGTTAATGTGTTTCTGTCATTTGTCTCCAAATTTGTCTAGAATCAGAAGCCTCATTGAGTAGAAAAAGCCTCCATTGACATTGTAGAACCTTCTCTCATTCCTTGTATAAACAGGTCTGATTCTTAGAACTTTCGTATGGAACATAACAGTTTTCAATGTTCAAAGGGACTATCATGATATTACTGCCTTTTCAAAATACTGTTCTGATTTTGAAACCTGATAAACCTCCCAAATAGTGATTCGGTTATGTTTACCTAATTCTTCTTCATTGGTGAGTATCTAAAAGAAATCATTATTAAACCTAGCTCACTGATTGCTCTCACTAAGTGTGAAATAATAAATAATGCATTTCTACTTCAATTAATCTACTTAGACATCTCACAGGCCAAATGCTTTGGTGGAAATGTTCTAATCTACAGAATCAATCCACAGCACGACTCTGCCTCTTGACATTTGGAACCTGTTATCAAAGAACTTTTAATTTCAGTTCTGAGATAAACGGATAATTTAGATGACCATGTTCTGCCATTATGCCCAAACTAATAAGTGATATAATGCCTCATAACGACAACTCACAAATCTACTTAAGGCAGAATTTGGAATGAATCTGCCCTCTCTCCCTAAAATGAAATTTTTAAATTTTCATATGCTTGTATATTTTTCACCTTAACATGTGGGTCTACAAATACCCAAGACTTTTTTTTTTTTAAAGTGGTGTATATATCATCTCATTACTGTGAGGCTTATGGGAAGATCCAAATTCTACCAGTGTACAAACGTTGTTAAAAAATTAACAGAAAAACTGAGGATTCAAGATAACCAAAAACCACTTACATTATTTTAGCTGTTATTTTTGTGCATTCCCTTCTGATTCTTCTTTAAAAAAAATATTCATTTGAGAGAGAGGGAGAGAGAGGGAGCACGAGAGCGAGAGAGCAGAGGGAGAGGGAGATGCAGAACCCCCCAATGAGCAAGGAGCCTGATGCGGGGCTCGATCCCAGGGCCCCAAGAGTAGGACCTGAGCTGAAGGCAGACACTGAACCGACTGAGACACCCAGGCATCTCTGATTCTTCTTTATATACATAAATATTTTATGTAGTTAAAATCAGCATACACATCATTTTCTAACCCTTTTTAGTAATCATTATATTGAAAATGTGTCCTCGTGGCAAGAGGTTCCATAATTATACATTTTAATACTAATTATAAATGTTATATGCAACCTAGCTAAAGAATGAAGCATGATTTAACCCTCCCATTAATTTGGGAAATTCAGTTTGCTGCCATACTTTTATTATTATAAATCATGCTAAAATGAACATCTCTGTGCACAGAGGTCTGCTATCCCCTTTTCTTTGGGGGTCAAGGGTCTAGAGATATATAGTCCAGTTGCCATATGTGAGCATATAGACTCACCAGTCTCCCCAGGTTAAGACATAAGTAGATGCTAATATAATCAACAGAAATTTCCTACATTTTAAGTGTACGTTTTGAATTACTAGTGAGATTGAGCTTTTTTCGATGTCTATGCCTATCGACTGAATTTCATCTTGTGTTTCCAGATACTATTTGGCTATGTATCCACATGGATCACTGTTTATCATTTTTAGGAGATTCCTTCCATATTTTGCAGAATTTGTAACCAAAGCTACTAGAGTACTAAAAGATTAAAGGCAATAAATTGAAAGTAAGGGCAGTTCGTGTACATTTCACATGCTGTTATTCTCAGAGGAGCTAAAAACATACATGCCTTTTGAAGTAAAACGTGGAAAGTTCCCTGCAGACAGCACCACCCTTCATTTGCTCCAAACTTTGCACAGAGTTCTTCCTAGAGAGTCCTCCATAAATTGTTGTGAAATTGGCTCGGCTGTCTTTTACCGTGTTCTTTCTGCTCTCTCTGAGCCTCCTCCCTGTCCAAATACTGTGCTCTCGATCATCCTCGAGACCTTTACACATCACTTTTTCTATGTAGAGTTTGTAGGTATTCATCTGTGCAGCTCCCTTTCTGCACAGGCCTCTGTGGTGGCTCCCACGGTGGTGGATTTATTTATTTATACTTAGGTCTCCCAGGTGAACTGTGAGCCCCTGGGACAGGGCTGTGCATTTTGACCTCTGCAGCCTCAGTATATGGAGTGGTGCCATCTGCTAAGATTAGGTTAGGCTAGTATACATTGGGTGCTCAACAAATGCTTGCAGGTACTCAACGAATGCCGAAGGGATTGTATTTCATATCAAGATTACTTCCATACTCCCATCACAGTACCTTCTTTCTAGAGCCTGGTGGTAGATATTAAGGGAAACAGGTATTGCACGGAGCACTGGGTGTGGTGCATAAACAATGAATCTTGGAACACTGAAAAAAAATAGATAAATAAATAAGTAAACAAACAAACAAACAAACAAATAAATAAATAAAAGCGAGCAATTCTTTAGTTATAAAGGTTCCTAGAGCCAGACCCTTCCTCGGGCTTTCCAGCAGATGCTAGCACTCCCTTTGTCTAGGATCCCGGGGCTACACATCTCCTTGCATGCTCTCTGAATGTGGCCCAGACTCTATTCCACTAGATGTGATAGAGTAACTGATGGTACTGAAATATGACCTGTTTTAGGGTAAACAAAGTGGCTTCTGCTATACTTTGTATCTCTCTTGTTTTGCGGCACCTGCTTTTTTAGAAAGTCTTGCTCCTCCTTACACACCACTGTTAGTTTCATAAATTAATATCACTGTGCTTGCAACGCTTGGGAGTATTTGTATACACTGCATGTAACTGTCTAGCTTTGGGAAGGAAAGATACGTATGCCCATGCCCCTGTGCGAGAACCAAGTTTAGAAATTCAAGCACACTCCTTCTTTGCCCCCCAAATAAATACATTTGTCAGACCCAATTAGACACTAGAAAGAATAGGGTCCAATGTGTTGGTGCAAAGCCTGAGGGAAGTTCATGAGATTCTTGAAGACTAAGCTTTTCCATTCTGTTATTTGGAGAAGACTAGTCTGAATGCTTTGAAAGAAATAAAGGTATTCTTGTTTACATTTTTTTTTTGATGTCATGACGGTGATAAGACAATTGTTTTTGGATGGGATTTCTTTTTAAATATTTTAATATTTTTTATTATTTTTTTTTAGATTTTATTTATTTATTTGACACAGAGAGAGAGATCACAAGTAGGCAGAGAGGCAGGCAGAGAGAGAGGGGGAAGCAGGTTCCCTGCTGAGCAGAGAGCCCGATGCGGGGCTGGATCCCAGGACTCTGAGATCATGACGTGAGCCGAAGGCAGAGACTTTAACCCACTGAGCCACCTAGGGACCCCGGATGGGATTTTTTTTAATATGCTTATAAAATGCTTCGTTGGGGCATTTACTTAAATGATGATAGAGATTTAAAGAGCAAAAGCATGTCTATGGCTTATTTTTAAGATTATGTAACAATAGCACCTGTAAGTATTCATTCTGGGGAACTGCTTTACATTCATGACCTAATGATGTAAATGTGCTTTTGACAGTGAGGTAAATAACAAAGTCAATGTTGTCCCAGCCCAGAAATCTGTAGAAGTTAGCCACTTGCCCTGTGCACTACATAGTGATGCCAAGTCTTGTCCCACCTTACCTCCCATGGGTATTAGGACACTAGCACTTGGAAATTAAAGATGCAGTGTAAACACCTTGAATTTTCCCCATACCTTTAACATCTTCACCGCAGTGGCTACAATTTCCAGCTGGCTCTTCATACCAACATCTCAATGTGTAAGGAGAAGAGGTTGCTTGCATAGGAGGGTGTTGATTTTACTCCAAATGCAGTATTCTTGAGCTACCAGATTCTTAATAATACACGGTGTATGCACTTCATTAAAGCCGTGCAGGAGGGCGAGAGTCTCACTCGGGAAACCACAGTGGACTGAGTGTACTCACGGGACAGTGAGAAAAGCCTCCTGTTCTGTACATTCTGTAATTGTAAACCCAGGGGCCATCAAGGACAGATAGAAGTGCTACAACTTGTTGTGACCGTGGGCAGCCACACTTTGAATGAATGAATGAATGAATGAATGAATGAATGAATACATAAATAAGCCTGTCTGCAAAGTAAGTGCTTCTTTTTTCAAAAAAAAAAAAAAAAAAGAGAGAGAAGTTGGATTTAAACTCATTTATGAGAGAATCAATGTCAGTTAAGAAGAAACTACCTTTCATCTTTATTAATTTTTCCTATTACCCGGAGAAGCTCCCCGTGAACCAGGGAGAACTAAACTGCAGCACTCCTGACATTTTGGTCCTGATCATTCTTGCTGTGGGGCTGCCCGGGGCATTGTGAGAGGGTGAGCAGAATCCCTGCCCTCCTCCCACCGGATGCAGTTGCCCTCACTTCCCCTGGTCGTTGCAATCAAACATGGCTCCACACATTGCCCACTGATCCCCGGGGACCAAAATCATCCCTGATTGAGAACCACTGCTCTGAAACAAACCCAGCAAAGTGTGGTGAAGAAATCTAGGAACCTGCCTTTAGTTTTGACTTTGTCGCTTCTTCACGGGACAGGTCCCTCACGCGTTCACGGTCCCCTCCACAGCTGTGACATGGGCATGATGCCATTTGCTTCATTCTTCCCACAGAAATATGGCGGAATCACTGGCGCTGGGCCTGGCACAGATATTTGTCCGACTGAATGATGAATGAATGAGTGAATGAAGGTAAGCGCGTAATAAGACGATCTCTAAGGAAGAGGGTGTCCTCATTTCACAGATTCTCCCTGCCCCTGGAGGGTCTCCCAGCTTTTGTTGATGTCTGTGTTCCCACAGTGTGGATGGAAGGTGGGAATCTTGCCCAAGTGCTGTGTGTCTGCTGGTCTTAAGCACTCGATCCCTATTGCACAACTGACAGCTCTAACCCCTAACAGAATAATCCCAGTAGTGTGTGCATGTGTTTTTGTTGTTGTTGGCTTTTTGGTTTTGTTTTCGTTTTTGACTGTCAGAATGTCAAATGTCATACTAGACTCAAACCTTAGCGATGCTCCCGTAAAAACAGTAAAAACAGAAGAATCGAATTTTATGGCTGGGTTTTACCATGCCTTTCTTTTAAAGTTCACATCACTGTCTCCTGATTGTCAGATTCATCCTCTTCCTTTAAGATTTCTGACTATCCCTTCCTACCCTCCGCCCTAGCAAAGGCTTAATGTCCATATGAACACATATGCATACAGAAAACAAAAAGCTCTCTTTAGATTGTTTAGCTCTCTTTAGATTGTAAATGACGGAGTTAAACCACAAAATAAACCACTGTAAAAAAAAAAAAAGAATAAATACTAACAGCTTTACATACATATCTTCTGCAGGAAAAAAAAAATATCGCTACCAATAAATAATAAAATTTGCTCACACTAGTTTAACAACCAGCCCCAGGAAATTACTGACATGGTTTTCTGGACACTTAGAAAGAACATCTTTGAATTATAGAAACTTCTTTACTTCTCCAAACTCTGTCCATAAATCCTTTATAAATACATTTATTTTTAATCTGACTATGGGAAAGCGACTGCGGTCTAGCTTCATTCTTGTATTAGGTACATGGCCTCATGAGAAATGATGTGAATATGGAGGTAAGAAATTTAAGTTCATCAGAAGTTTTACAGGTTTTCCAAATGGCTTATTTTTAGATTAGCTTTTTTTCTTTTTCTTTTTCTTTATATTTTGTGAAATCTGGAATACAGCTCTTTAAGGATAAATAAATACTGTCTTTACTGATGATTATTTGGAAAATCAATAAGGTAATTTGTTGCAGAGTTCAGTTATGTTACCCTCTCATAGCTTAGAATGCAGAATAATGTTCCTAAAAGTCAAAAGGAAATCTTCTTGGCCATGACTACAGTGACTCAAGGTTGGGGAAATGATAAAAACAACATAAAATCTAATTTCTACTTCCAAAATGTCATCTAGCATATCAAATATGGATTAAATTAAGTAAGTGAATGAAACAAAGTTCACGAACTCCAAACACAGATGTTGTAAAACATTAAAATTCTAGGTCCGGCAAGAGTCCGTTACCTGATGTCTTGTTAGGGCAACCCCCTTCTGTTCTTGGACACACTCTGGTCCCATACAATCCACTCTCCATTCGAGAGACCAAATGACTTTTCTAAGTACAGATGTGACCATATCACCACCTCTCTACTTCAAAACCAAACCAAACCACTTTTAGTGATTTCCCATTGTTCCTCAGAAAAAGCCAAAATTCCTGAACGTGATCCAATAAGCCTTCCTATTCTGCCTTTATCTGTTTCCCGATTCTTCCATTCTCTGGGTCTGACTGGTCAGTCTCTGGAATCCTTTCTGTCCTTGTCCCTTCACTTGGCTTACTTCTCATCTTACTTTGATCTCTTCTCAAGTGCTTCCTGCTCAGGGAAGTTTCTCTGGACTCCAGACTAGGTCAATCTCATAGTCCACGCACTGTCCTCCACAGGACTTGCTGGAGCTGTGGTTCTCCATTTATGAGGGCGCTGATCAGAATCCTGTCTGCCACCCTCACCAGACCTTCAGATCCAAGATGGCAGATGCCTTGCCTATCGTTTCTCCAGATTGTGTCTGCAACATCTTACATAGTGCCCAATGTAGAGTGAATCCCTTGTAAACATTTATAGAATTAATGAGTATGTAGTCATGATATCCATACCTTCTCTCTTTTCTTGTTCCCAACCGGGCAACTCCAATAGGTATCATGACTTTTGCTTTGTCACTGGGAACTGAAATGTCCCCAAGCTAGTGTCCTCATCCTGGAGGCTCTTCTTCAGGGTTGTTTTCTGCATGTGACCCTCTACACACTGGAAGCAGTTGTCGTGTCTTCTGTGAGCCCTCCTTTCCTTTTGTCTTTTTTTTTTTTCCAGTCATTTCTCATACATTTCTTCATTTTGATTCCTACCAGAATGACTAGTAATCTTATCAGCCTGTTCAAGGTTGTCTGTGTCTCTTAAGGGAGAATGAAGAAAACCAGATCTGGGCAGCTCTGTGGGTGAGTTTCCTCACCTATTAATAAACACTTCAATCCTTGGGCAGGTGGCACGTTAGTCACTGTATCAGATGCCAATGGAGTAGACATAAAAATGGCAGGTGGATTGGAATCAAAACTTCTACAGTATTATGGCAGGGTCTGTGAAGGTCATCATCTGTCAAAATCGATGAGAACGTACAATAATTTATAAATTGTCATTCCATTTATATTTCTACTGCCAAAGCTAGGTTTAAAAAAAAAAAAAATGTTTGCTATTCTGCCCGTTTCC
The DNA here is from genome assembly GCA_028534135.1 of Potos flavus. Classification (NCBI taxonomy): domain Eukaryota; kingdom Metazoa; phylum Chordata; class Mammalia; order Carnivora; family Procyonidae; genus Potos; species Potos flavus. Next base: position 184,606,473 of record CM052898.1, on the reverse strand, counting down.
TTAAAGACGAATAGAAAGCTCTAGTGATTTTAATTAAGGAAGAAACGGTCTAGATTTCAGCAGTCACATCTGGATCATACAAGCCCTAAACCTCTCAGTTCCATAGACACTTTGGGAGAACTAAGGCATAAGAAAGAGGCAGACAGGAAGCATGATCTAGATTGTGGCACCCTCCCTCCTCTTCCTAGGACCTCTTGTCCAGATCATCTGGATGTATGAAGCATGACATCTACAGATGGCTGGACAAGCGCGACCAAAACCATTTCAGTACAATGATGAAGATGATGTTGATTTAGATTCCTTCTGGAAGTAGATACTTCCAGCCCAGGCTGTCAAGGAGCCTGAAGATAATTTAATACCTATCTTTTTAGGTCCACTGATGAAAAGTGCTACATAAGTATAACATAGGAAACATAATTGTTATTTATTATTGTTATTGAAAGTGCGGTTGGTCATCTTGATATTGAGACCTAATGTGAGATGGGTATTGACAAACCATCATCTGATTTAATAATCTTTCTGGCCATTTTTATTTATAAATGAATCTTCTGTCAACATCAAATTCTCATTAGCATCATTAGCATTCTACGCTCTCCTTGGTAGGATCATGTAAAATTGATGGGATCACATTTCTATTAAATGCAGTGCATGCTGCTGGGTTGTTATTTATACTGAGCATCCTGGAAGCCTGGGATCATAATATCTTGTAAATAAACATTACATTCGGTGATATCACCTTTCATTTTAAAAGGGTCTTTAGAAAGCTTTTAAAATGGCGCAGGGATGGAGCACTCATTATTAAGATTGGAAGGAGCGGAGCAATCATTTTATGTGTACGGAATTTCTGGGTAATAAGTGCAAATTAACATTACGGAGAAATTGATGTGAACAGAGTACATCTAAATTGAGAGAGGATACTCAGAATAAGAGCAAAAAAATTTTTTTTCTCATGTATTTCTTTGCCCAGAGGTTTTCCAATCATTATAAAAAGTAGACTTTTCTACTTCGGCCTTCAGTTATAATGGGGCATAATGCTGGATACTGAACACTGGTCAAATGATGAAACATTTTTTTCAAAGACCCAGGAACAGCTGCTGCTTATTGAGTTACCAACACCACTTCCTGAAGAATGTGATTTTGTTTCAAAGATAGCCAAGTACTGACCAGGCTGTCTCAGGCGTAGTTTGAGCTATGATAACGTGGCATGTTGTTGTCATATTATTATTAGGTACATTTCATAAAGCGATTCCAGATCCTTCTCCCCTTTAGTTGCAGAGGGGGAGGTTTTATTGATTTTGGAGACTATAAATCCAAATGGCACTTTCATGATTGAGAGATATACAACAAAGAGAGGATTTGTACGATGTTTTAGGAAAATTAGAGAATTTCACAAACTCTAAAGGAAGCAAGATTCATGGGGTAGAATCTGGATTGCAAAATGCATGGAAGCTTACTGGAATCTGTGAACTTCTTAGGGTTACAAGAAAGATGTTGACTTGCTTGCCAAGCCTCCCTCCTATGGGATTAAGTTTAAGGCCGACGTTCAAAGTATTTCTTGTGCTGCAAGATTTTGGAATGTCTTTTCAGTGAGACAGCTAAAACACTGTTGGGACTTCAAACTCATTCAACTTGTCTCCACCCTGCACTTTCAAACTATTTTTCTGCTAAACCAAATAAATAGAGAGAGAATTTTTGTACTTAAGATGCAACATCTTCATCACAATCCTCTTTTAGGTAAAGATAAACATTTTGTCAACAAGAAGATTTTTAAGGGGCAATGCAATCATCTTTCACACTGAACTGTGAAAAGTAGAAAAGAGTCGGATGGATCCATGCAAGTCCGTACAAGAGAACCACTGTGTCAGCAAATAGTTTGCTTGTTTTCAAGGGCTAGAAAAGTGTATGGAATATTTAAATCAAAATAATCTCATAGTGTAATTTGACTTGAAAAATTCCACTTTTAAGGATTTAGTCTAAAGGAATACATAAGTATATACAAAAATAGTTGCCTGAAATCATAATTCTGCAATATGATTTGCTTGCAGAATTGTCTATAGTAATAAAAAGTTATCTGCTCATATAGAAAAATACTAATAAATATTAATAATTCTTGTAGAGGACTACAGTGATATATTACAAAGATGTTCACTATTGACTTAATACAGAGATATTCCACAATGCTATATAATAATTTCTGAGGGAAGTAGTCTTTAAATTAACTATTTTTTTCTACTCAGATGCTATTGATTAAAATGGTGGATTTATAACAACTTCTGGTATGAAAGCTATACTTTTTTTTAAGATTTATTTATTTATTTTGAGAGAGACTGTGTGTGAGCAGGGGGAGGGGCAGAGGGGGAGAGAGAGAGAATCTGAAGCAGACTCTGTGCTGAGCACAGAGCCAGATGTGGGGCTCGATCCCAGGACCCTGAGATCATGACCTGAACCAAAATCAAGAGTCAGAGGCTTAACCGACTGAGCCGCCCAGGCGCCCTGAAGGCTATACTTAATTTAAAACGACAACAACAATAACAACAATCAAACAATGTTCAAATAAAGTTCCATTTTCCAAGGGACTTGATGAATCTCAAATTTTGACTGTTAGAAAACTACTTTGTTAGTATGCTCAGCGGTCATAGTTACTTTTGATGTATTTTTTAAAATAAAGGAGGTATTTCCTAGGATACTTTTAGTGTCATGTTCCTCTGGAGTCTTTGGTTCCTTAGTGGAGGATATAAAAGCTACTAACTGGAGCATGGAAGTCCAGAGACAACAACTAAGTAAGTGAATGAGTGGGTGACTGCATTTATACCAGGGTAACCCTTGAAGAGACTTGACAGTTTTCTTACCATTCATTTATTAAGAACATTAACTGAGCACCTACTATGTAAGAAGTGCTGGTGATAAGGGCGTGAAGAAACAAGGTTCCGGAGGAGATTCTGGTCTAGCGTGGATCTGATTAGACCAGATCATCCTACTATAAATCAGATCATCCGAATATGACTTTAGGAAGAAGAATTATAGAAAGAGGCTCAGGGAATTACAAGAACACTGAGAGAGGAAGAGCAGCTAACTTGTCTCAATTTCTTATTTTTTGCTTATTTTTAGCACCGAAAGTACAGGAACCTCTTTAGTCCCAGACAAACGGGGATTTTAAGGTTGGTCACCTTAAAAAAGGCACCTAATTCAGCTAAGCTCTCTGGAGGAGGTGGCTGTGGACTTCTGGGCTGAGTCTCCAAGGCAACAATGGATGAGCATGGTGTGGGGGGGGGGTAGGTTGCAGGTGGAGGGCCAGAGTGAGGGGGGCGAGCAGATTCTAGGCAGAGGAGGCTGCGGGAATAGAGAAACAGCACAGTGTGGGAGGGGCCTTACAGCAACTCTAACATCCCCGAGCATTAGGAATGGAGTATTGGGGTGAATCTGGGGAGAGAAGAGTCCTCAGGTGGCCAGGGCCTGATCCCAGAGGACCGTGAGGGGCCCTGTGAGCCTGTCGGTCAGCTAGGGCCGCTGTAACGGAGCACCGGGATGGGGGGCTTACACAACAGAAAATTCTTGTCTCATAACTCTGGAGGCCACAAGTCCCACACTGAGAGGAGGGCAGGGCTAGTTCCCTCAGAGGGCTGTGGTTGCTGACAATCTTTGGCATTTCTTGGCTTGTAGATGCATCATCCTGGTCTCCACGTACATTTTCACATGTCCTCCCTCTGTGTGTGTCTGTGCGTGTGCGAGTCTGTATTCAGATTTCCCCTTTTTATCAATCCTAGGGGACTCGGGTCCAACATAATGACTTCTTTTTTTTTTTGAGAAATAACAATACATTTTAAGTCATTCATGTTCAAGGTGGTTTGTTGTATAACAATATGTCATAACGGGAGTAGCAGCAAATTTAGCAAAGAAATGAACAGAAAGGTGACAGCTCGTCCTATTTTTTAAAATTGAGGTATAATTGACATATTGCATCATAGTAATTTCAGGTCTACAACACAATGATTCAATATTTGTATATATTGTGACATGATCACCACAGTAAGTCTAGGTAACATTTTTTTTAATACATAGCATGGTAAAGTTAGAAAAAAGAAATTTTTTTCTCTTATGATAAGAACTTTTAAGGTTTACTCTTTTGGGGCACTTGGGTGGCTCGGTTGGTTAAGCATTGGACTCTTGATTTCAGCTCTGGTCATGATCTCAGGGTCATGAGTTCAAGTCCCATGTCAGCTTCTGAGCTGGGTGTGGAGCCTGCTTAAGATTCTTTCTCTCCCTCTGCCCTTCTCCACTTCTAAAAAAAAAAGATTTATTCTTTTAGTAACTTTCAAATATGCAATACAGTATCCCTAACTATAGTCACCATCATGTCCATTACAGCCCTATGAGTTATTTACTTTATAACTCTAAGTTTGTATCTTTTGACCCCTTTTACCCATTTCATACTCCTCCCATCTCCCCAATCACCATCTGTTCTCTGTAACTATGAGTTTAGTTTCCTTTTTTTTTTTTTTAGGTTCCACATATAAGTGAGATCTTATGGCAGTTTTCTTTCTCTTTGACTTATTTCCCTTCACTTTATTTCACAAGGTCCATCCACGTTGCTGCAAATGGCAAGATTTCATTCATTTTTATGGCTGAGTAATATCTCATTGTATGTATATATCACATTTTCTTTATCCATTCATCCCACTGATGGGTCCTTAGGTTGTTTCCATGTATTGACTATTGTATGTAATATTTCGATGAACCTGGCAGTACAGATATTTTTCAAGTTAGTGTTTCATTTTCTTTGGATAAATACCCAAAAGTAAAATTGCTGGATCCTATAGTGATTCCTTTTAAAATTTTTTGAGAAACCTCTATTCTGTACTCCAGAGTGGCTTTGCCAATTTATATTCCCACCAACAGCGCTCTAGGGTTCCCTTTTCTCCACACCCTTGCCAACACTTGTTGTCTCTTGTCTTTTTGATAATAGCCATCCTAATGATCTTATTTTAACTAATTACATCTGCAATGACCCTGTTTGTAAATAAGGTCACATTTTGAGGTACCAGGGGTTAGGACTTCAACATATGAATTCCCAGTGGGGGCAATTCAACCTGTTACAGTGGATGGGGTAAAGGAGGTTAAATGGGGAGACTGAGTTCTGGTGGTCTTGCAGCCCAGGAGATTGTTGTCCTTATTGGTTCCTGGTGGGGGAGACTCAACCATGAGTCTCTCGAAGTGGGAAGACCCCACTTCGATATACCAGATACACGAGGGCCAACCGCCGAGCACTGGGGAAGGACCTGAAAGGGGCTGACCATCCCCATGTAGACTGTGAGAGGATCAAGGTGTGAAGGCCATCTCCTCTGGATAGCCAACACTGGGGCCCCTGAGATCTCTCTTCAGTTAGGAATAAAATGGATAAAACATGACCTATTAATACTTACTCTTGGTCCCAAGGAAAGAAACTTTATCCTAAGGAATGTATTCAGAGGAAGTCTTCTTAGTTTAGCTTACCAACATAAGTAGGAGAAAATAGTATGGCAATTAAGATGCAAATATATATGGTCTCCCTCAAACAGCTGTGAAGAGAGGACTGTGATATGAAGAGATGCCTGAGTGGAACAGGAAGGAATGCAAAGAAAGCCAACAGGAAGTGGGATCAAAGGCTTCGTTACATCCTCTGAACTGCAGAATTGACAAGGCAGAAAACAGCATCGAGAGCTCTCCCAGAACACAGATGTAAAGGACCCATGTATGAAAATACAGAAGGGCCAAAAAGCAGAGATTTCCTATGCAGTCATGGACATTCATGAAAAGAGGCCTGACTAGGTGGAAAAGAAGACAGTAGTTGCAGAAAACAGCCTTGATCTGAAAAAAAATAAAAATAAAAATAACTGTAAACACATTTAGGCATGTTTTTTTCATTATGTTTTTTCACATTATGATTATATATTTAATTTTCATTAAACTCGAATCCTATTTTTCATACATAGCTTTGTTTCTTTTTTCACCTTTAACAGAATACTGCAAGTATTTTCATGTCAGTAGATAAATCCCACGAGAGATTTTTAATTGCACCATGCTATTTTATAATTATACAATAATTTAAAGATTCCATGATTTTATTTTGAAATTTTGCTTTTTATAAATAATGCCGAGGCATATATTTTTTGTTTATAAATTGTTTTCTACAGAACACATTATTTCTGGATGATTGTTTCCTGGAAGTCGAATTACTAGGTCAAAGGACATGTAAACCCTTGGTTCCCAGACTTTAGGATTCCAATGACCAAGAAATTAAAAAAGTAAATAAAAGACCAAAATAGGGTTGTCTGCTTTTTCTTCTGTCCAGTAGGTCCATTAGAGAAGAAAAACCTACAGTGTAGCGTGATCATACAAAACAGAGAATGTATGTTATACCCAAAATCTGAGAGGATAGGATCTCATAATAAAGGGCTATGTTGAAGGTGAATAATTTCATTCCATGAAAAATTCAGGACATTGTTTTTATTATTTTTTCCTTTAGTCTATACCGGTGACAATTCTGTCATGAAAGGACAGTGGCCGTCAGTGGGCACTTTGGAAACATCGAGTAGAGCACACTGCCTCTGCAATAAGGCAGTGCATTGTCTGCTATTTTGAATCTATAACTTGTAACTTTTCACTTTTGCATTGTTACGCATTCTGTAGATGGGCGGATTCGCGCTGAATATGTCATTTCGAGTTCTTCTTTAAGAGCCCTGAAGGCACCAGTCCTTTCATCAGCAATTCCTAAAGCAGATTGGCTTTTTCTGCATTCATTGCCAAAAACATCCGGGGTTTTCGAGTGACAGGCAGGGAAGATCTGTGCTCTGGAACTGAAGTTAAAGGCACGGATTGTGGATCAGAGAGATCTGGAATCAACTCCTGCTCCTGCCATGCTTCTGTGGTTGTATTAAAAAAAGTCTACCTGGGGGGCTGGGCAGCTCAGTCAATTGGGCATCTGCCTTCAGCTCAGCCCCAGTAGGGCTCCCTGATCAGCTGAGCGGGGAGGGTTAGGTGGTAAATATTTTAGGCTCTGCGAATCCTGTGGTCTCTGTCTCAGCTATTGAGCTCGACCATGGTAGCATGAAAGCAACCACAGTCATCAGGAAGCACATGAGTGCAGTTGTGTTCCAATAAAACTTTATGAACACCGAAATCTGAATTTCATATAATTTTCGTATGTTATGAAAGATTCTTCTTTTTCCCAATCATTTAGACATAAAAATTATTCTTAGCTCAAGGGCTCTATAAAAACAGCTGGCCTTGGAATTCATAGTTTGCCAACCCGGGCTATAAACCATAAGGAAATGTTAGAAAAATTGTATCCAGTTGTACTTATGTGAATCACACATTTTCTGGTAACTAAGATTAAAAATAGTTATTTTGAAAGGAAGGTTTTAAAAACATTGCCCTGATGTATGGCAAGAAAAATTGTAGGATTGTTACAGGTATAAAAATTTCGAGTCCCACCTTGTAATGCATGGAGCAGGGAGCTGAGGGCCGGCTGGCTAAGTGAGCCACAAGTGTTCTCTGGAGAGAAGGGAGGCTGACATGGAACGTTCTTGACTCCCGGCCTGGTGTTCTTTCCACGGCACGGAATCCCATGATTTTATAATGCATACTTCATAGTTAAGTAGACACTGAGATTTTTATTCGTCAATGAAAAGCTTATTCAAAACTTTGTTCCCCCGAGAAGAAAAGATAAACAATAATTTCACGTGGTAATTTTCCAAATTTCTGTACCATATCTACATATCCAAACACAGCTGTATGAAGGCATAAATTGGCTCCAGGCAAAGAAAGAGGCTGCCTACCCTTGTTTTCAAAGGCAATGTGTGTTATTTGTTCAGTGAAATGTACTGCATGGCCCCTACCCCAACTAAAAAAGAAACAAAACCAAAAAACTAAAAAAACCTAAAAAAAAAAAAAAAAGGACAGTTATTAATAGTGTTTCCCATTGGCTCTCCATTTGAATGGTGAGAGAGAGAGAAAGAGGGAGAAGGAGAGCAAAGGAAGGAGAGAGTGGGAAGGGGGGAAGGAAAGGAGACTGAGAGGAAGGGAAGGAGAGAGGGAGGGAGGGAAAGAGAAGGGGGAGGGAAGAGGGAGGAAGAGAGAGAGATTTCAAATTTCAAACAAAAAAATATCCATTTACTATTGCTTAGTGAAGTCCTTCATCTCACGATAAGAATTTAACTGAATGACATCTTGGGCAGCTTTCTCAGACCTATGAATTTGTGATTAAAATTTATTTATGTTAAATACTTATTCCTGGAGGTTCAGAACTGTTCCTTGTATCTGTACTAAAACAAAAATAGAATTAAAGATGATTTAACATTTTCTTCTCTTTTATAATTTTTCCATAACATGTTTACAATATATATGTACTCTGTAGCCATGTTCAAAATAGTAAGAAAATGAAGAACAAAGCATATTGTATGCAAGCTTTAAAAAAGAAATTCTTCTTTAAAAAAAAATCCTTATGTTTTATGGAACTTTATAGAAACGTGCTGTTCAATATGATGACTACTTTGCGTATGAAATGTGTCTGGTCCAAACTGAGATGTGCTATGAGCGAACCTACACACTGAAGTTCAAAGTCTCAGTAGGAAGAAAAGAGTGTAACTATCTCATTAGTATTTTTATGGTGTGTACAGGTTGAAATAGAATTTGCCTATATCGAGCTAAATAAAAATAAAATATTAATATTCATTTCACTAATGTAGCTATTAAGAAATTTTCAGTTGTATGCATGGGTTGCATTATCTGCTATGGGTCAGTATTGTGAGAGCTGTTAAACTCTTACCGTCTATGTCTCGGGTGGTTCTTAAGGACTGTTAACAGTAGTTAACTCTGGAGAAGGGAACCAGACCTGAAGAGGTTTGGAGGAATGGTATGTCCTCCTCTGGGGCCTTTTTCTACATGCATATATTACCTATTTAAAAGCTAAATAATTTTGGGGCATCTGGGTGGCTCAGTGGGTTAAAGCCTCTGCCTTCGGCTCAGGTCATGATCTCAGGGTCCTGGGATCGAGCCCCGCATCGCATCGGGCTCTCTGCTCAGCAGGGAGCCTGCTTCCCCCTCTCTCTCTGCCTGCCTCTCTGCCTACTTGTGATCTCTTTCTGTCAAATAAATAAATAAAATTTAAAAAATAAAAATAAAAGCTAAATAATTTTAAAATATCAAAAATTAAAATAAAATGCGTTCTTAAAGAAAACTCTAGAAATTATTGTTACTGTTGATCAGAACCTTGGAAGGTCTTGGGGCAGGGGGAGTTCCTTTACTGTTCAAAAAAGTAGCTATTGAGACATTCTATTTCTTGTTTTCTTGTTGCTAGCATGTGTGTGTGTGAGAGTGTAGGTGTGTGCATATTTACAATTTTTTCTTATGGACAGAATTATATCTGATTGGCTCAGGGCTTTATTATCCCAATATATTAAAGAAAATAAATTTCATTTAAGGAGTGGAATAACATTTTTATGGGGAAAATTATAATACATTCTCAAAATATCTTGTATTAAAAAGAGACAGTAAATAGAGTTTAAAACCCTGGCTTGGGACCCATTCTCCACAAAGGATGTAACTTAATGATTCTGTGGTTATTTAAAACAACAAATATTTTTTTCCACTGACATAAACATGCAATTGTTTGCTTTTAATATAAATTCAGTTTACTTTCCACTTAAAAAAGAAATCAATTGCAAAGCAATAATCTTTAAAATTAAGCACTTTATCTCAACTAACATTTAATTTTCTTTTATGAGGAATTCTTCCCTGAATTATAGCCAAAGATCAAATTCTGTTAATTTTGTAATTATCAGTTTTATTACTAGTCATCTGGTTTATCACACTCTGAGACACAATTAAATTCTAAAAAGCTACTCAAAGGACTAATTCGTATTCAATTAATAGCTTATGCTTCTAACACTATAAAATGTGATAAATTACATAAAACTCATACGTTAAGACTCTAATTACAGCAACATCACCATTTAGAATTAGGTTAAACCGTGTGTGTGATATTGTGATTAATAACAAGAAATATATATAGTTGGTCTTCATCCTCTTTCCTGGTACAGGGCTCCTAACACCTTTGGAATTTCCCAAATGAAGAGAGAGATACAAGTGAAAGGAGCATCTTTTTTAAAAAAGCTTTTATTCAAATTCCAGTTAATTAATATACAGTGTAATGTTAGTTTCAGGTGTACAATGTAGTGATTCAACACTTCCATACATCACCCTGTGCTAGTGACGACAAGTGCTCTTCTGAATCCCCACCACCTATTCCCCCCACCCCCCACTTCCCCTCTGGTGACCATCAGTTTGTTCCCCCCTTCACTCCTTTGGTTTGTTTCTTAAATTTCACATATGAGTGAAATCATATGGCATTTGTCTTTTTTCGGACTGACTTATTTCACTCAACATAACACTTTCTAGCTCCATCCACGTCTTTACAAATGGCAAGATTTCATTCTTTTTTTAATGCCTGAGTTCATAACAAGGCCCCTTCAATCACACCTGAGTTTATGCTAATAAGGTGACCTTTGGAAAACCCTCAGGTAACCTAAATATGGAAAGTAGTTGCGAGGGTAAAAAACATGATTAGAAGGTTGGAACTTTCAGGTCCCCCACCCCCCAACCCACCTCCAGGGAGTGGAGATGGGCTGGAGTTTGAGTTTAATCATCATTGGCCAAAGACTTAATCATGCTGATGGAATGAAGCCTCATAAAAATCCCTCAACCACAGAATTAAGAGAGCCTCCAGGTTAGTGAATTAGAATAGATCCACAGGGAGGGTGACACATCCCAAGCTCCAGGGGACAGAAGTTCTTTTTTTTTTTTTTTTAAAGATTTTATTTATTTATTTGACATAGAGAGATCACAAGTAGGCAGAGAGGCAGGCAGAGAGAGAGGGGGAAGCAGGCTCCCTGCTGAGCAGAGAGCCAGATGTGGGGCTCGATCCCAGGACTCTGAGATCATGACCTGAGCCGAAGGCAGAGGCTTTAACCCACTGAGCCACCCAGGCGCCCCCAGGGGACAGAAGTTCTTGTCTTTGGTCTCCTTTGGGGACCTCTCCCTATGTATCTCTTAATCTGGTTGTTAATTTGTATCCTTTAATATCTTTTGTCATAAACCATTAATCTAGTAAGTAAACTGGTTTCCTGAGTTCTGTGACCCACTCTAGCAAATTAATTGAACCCAGGGAGGGAGTCATGGGAATGTCTGATTTGTAGCCAGTAGGTCAGAAGCACAGGTGACAATCTGTACTTGTGACTAACATCTGAAGTGGGAAGAGGCACAGCCCTGTAGGCCTGTGGGATCTGATGCTCTCTCTATATACATAGTGTCACAATGGAGTTGAACCATGGGACACCCAGCTGGTGTCCCAGCTCGATATGTGGAGAACCCATAGTCTTGTCTACCAAAATGGCACTTATATCTGGTTCAACGCAGTACTTAGTGAAGTCTCATAAGTACCCATTTATTGGAAAATGACCTATGGTCTAAGGAATGTGGGTCACTATTACCTTATGTATTTCAGTTTATTTATTTGATCACATTTCTTGTGTCTATTTTATAATAAACAAAAAGTTAGAAAGTTCATTCTTCCTATAAATGGTTTCCAAGCTATTAAACAATATGATCTTTTGGTCTTCAGAAAAGTCATAGATTCAGCTGGTGAAATATTTTAGCTCTTTAGCAACTTTGCTTCCCAAATCCTCAATATAAAACTTAGTATTATCAATCTCAAAATATTATTTAAAAAAGAATAATCCCACTGTCTTAGCCTTCTTAGGCTTCCAGAACAAAACACCATAGACTGGGTGACTAAAAATCCAGACATGTATTTCCCATAGTCCTGGAGGCTGGAAGTGTAAGGTGAAGGTGCCAGCCAGTTCCATTCCTGGTGAGCGTTCTTTTTCTGGCTTGTAGATGTTCTTGCTGGGTCCTCACATGATGGTGAGGAGGAGGATAGTGAGAGCAATGCTCTGGTAACTCTCTTTATGGGAGTACTAATCCTGTCCCCAAGATTCCAGCCGCATGACCTCGTCTAGCCCTAATTACTTCCCCAAGTCATCCCCACCTCCAAATACTATCACATGGAAGGGTAGGGCTTTAACATATGAATTTGGGGAGGGGAGAGACAAAAATATTCAGTCCCTAACATCCACCAAAAAAAAAAAAAAAAAAATGCTATCTCTTATACCAGTGAACATTGTTTTCTAAATACTTCAAAGGGGGAAAATCTTTTTTTTTTTAAAGTATTCATTCATCCATTCATTTATTTAAAAAATGCTTATCAAGCTACAGTCTGGCTTCTAACTGCTTTCCTGGAATCTGTTATCTTTCCCCTACTCATGGCATCCTTAGCTCTCCTCACTGAAGCTTACTCATTCTTCTCCAAGGAGTCCAAGCAGTAGACCTCTGGATTTTCCATCAGTATGTATGGAATCTTCTTCTTCATTGCTTTACCCCACTTTCCTTATGTGTGAGCTGCCTTCTTGCTCATCTTCTTAGGTTCAACTTAGAGGGCATCTCTTCTAGAACGTTCTTTCCAGTTCCCTGGGAAAGACTAGCCCTCCTCACCTCCCTGTGCATGTTTCTTGATCCCCCCTAACATGTCTTTTTCCCATTAGACTATACACTCTCTCGGGTAAAAGATTTTCTCTCACACAGTGTCTTACACATGGTAGGAGCTCAATGAAGGCAGATGGAATGAGCAGTTATATAATTGTTATTGTTACCAGGGACCATGGACTCAGTCGCTGAGTTTAAGAGCCTGTAATACAGAAGGCAAAAGTTCCTTAAATGTATTGTGATTTCCAGGTGATGTGAGCTGAGGCCTACTGGGGTTTTCAGAGGAATTTGTAGCTCTAGATAAGCCCTCAGATTTCAGGGAAGAAAGCATGCTCTGAGGTAAGGCCAGCGTATGGGCCATTGCTGATTCTAGATTTTTGAAGAAATGGTGAGAGATCTGTTTCAGGTTGGGGTCCTGATACCGACAGGTAATAAACAGCTTACCCGTGCTTTGGCTTTTGTAAATTTCTCTATACTCTCCCCAACACACACACACACAGACACACATACCCTCTCCATTTGACTTTTTCTTGTCTTGGTCTAATGACTTCTAGAAGTACATCAGTCTTAACAGAATTTCATGAACTTTCCTGGGAAAGAATTTCTACTCAGAATGTAAGGACTTTTCACCCACTGTGGGCACATATCTATCAATTTATGAGAGCCAATGGGATCATTAGACTTATTTGATAGTACTTTTTTCAAAGCTAGCCTTGCTTGATTGCCTATACTTATTAAACTATGATTAGCAAGGGAACATTCATGTTCAGAAGGGAAAGAAGATGCCATACTTAACACTGGAAAATCAACAAGCACAGAAGTAAAATACATAACTTTACCATGGGTAAAGAAAGGAGAATGTGATTGGAAGCAGAAGGAATAGGAACATTTACCAAAATGCAATACTAATGGCAGTTCAGGCCTGCTTAACAATTTGAACTTGAAAAGCTTTGAAGGGTACGTTTTAGGGATAAAAAGATTGTGAGCTCCCTCCCTTTGCTTAGGGGGAAAAAAAATCTCATGATTCCTTAATGTTTAGCTTCCAGGATTTGCAGGCTACATCGAAATGATAGTTTTTTATGCATTAATGTTTACATAACTGCTACTTTTGCAGACATTTAAATTATAGAGAACAGCAATTGTTGAGGGAAAAAAGTAGTATAAATAAATAGAAGCTAGAATTTTCCCCCTTTGGAGGTAAGCTTTTGCTATTCCTAGCACAGAATTTTTGTGCTGTTTGTGTGAGGTTGTTCTTCAGGCCAGCAAAAACTGGTTTCCCTGAAATAAAAATGTTGCAAGAAGGAGAACATACAATAGACTAATAAAATGATTTTTGACTCTTCATGAGTGATACAGTGAAGAATACATTTTTAGCTTTAGGTACATTGGCTCACATCAGTATCTCTGTCATTTTCAGAAGAAAATGAGCAGGAAGTACAAGGTAAGTTGAGTATGTTTCACATTGTACATCCTGAGCTTGGGATTTTATATTGCGAAATACATGTTTAGAGGCATTATATCCTGTGACTCCCAGGATAAACATAACCAAGATGCTGCAGGTCCTGAGGGCAGAGGGGACGGGCTTGAGGGGATGCGTGGCGGTGAGTCTTGGGTGACCACACATCCCTTTGCCTAAATGATCCCCAAATCTCCTCTTTTACTCCCCGAAGTGTCCCACTTTATTGGATGATAGACTTGATTACCTTTAACTTAGGAGACACACCAAGGATGGAGGGGAAGACTCCTTCTATGGTTCTGTAACTTGTGTTCTAAATGAAAACATGAAGGAAGCTAGCAAACGTGGGACCGACAAAGCTCCCAGCCCCTGCTTCCCTCCCCTCCCTCCACCTCCACCGCCCGGTGACTTCTGTCCCCAAGTCCCACTTCGATGTCTCTATGGAAACCCTGTGGTCCTCACTGCCAAGAACTATCCTGAAAAGGGCACTACTGACAAAGAGGGAGCCTGGTGCCAGGATCACTCCAGTTAGAAGGAGGGAAGAGACGAAGAAGTTCAGGAGATATAATAAAGGAGAAGTATAACATTTCGAGGATGAGGAGATATTTGTACACCCATGTTCATAACGGCATTATTGACAAGAGCCAAAACATGGAAGCAGCCCAAGGGTTCATCTGTTCATGAGAGGATAAACAATGCATATAGACAAAATTATATATATATAAGATATATAATTTCACTTTAAATACGAATGAAGTACCCATGCATGCTATGCCATGAATGAACCTTGAAGATACTACACTGAATGAAAGAAGCCAGACACAAAAAAACAAATACTGTAGGATTCCACTTGTATTCCCTAGAGTAGTCTGATTCAGAGACAGAAAGTAGAATGGCGCTTGCCAGGAACTGGGGGAGACAGAGATGGGGAGTTAGCATTTAATGGGTAGCGCTTCTATTTGGCAAGATGAACAAGTTCTGGAGATGGATAGTGGTGATGGTTGCACAACACTAGCCATACACTTAATGCCACCTAATTGTATGGTTAAAAATGCTGAAGATGGAAATCTTTTGTTTTACATGTTTTCCAAAAATTTAAATAAAAAGAATATTTTGGGGATGGGACAGTATCATGACAGGGACACGAACAGGAGTCAGGGGTTCTTCTTTGGTTTATGAGTTTGCTGGGGTTGCTCTAACAAATCCCTGCAAACTTGGTGACTTAAAACAACAGAGGTATTTGCTTACAGTTCTGGAAGCCAGAAGTCTGAAGTCAAGGTGCCGGCTAGGTTGGTTCTCTGGGGAGACCCTGAAGGAGAATCCGTTCCTTGCCTCTTTTTGGTTGCTGGTGGCTGCAGGCTGTCCTTGCTGCTCTTTGGTCTGGAAGGGCACTACTCTAGCCCAGTGTCTCTGGGTCCCAAATCTCCCTCTGCCTTTCTCTTACAAGGATATCTGTCATTAGATTTGTTTGACCCTAAATACGAGATGATCTTATCTTGAGATCCTTCACTTAATTAAATCTGCAAAGTCCCCCTTTCCAAGGTCACATTCACAGATTAAATGAGGATGTATCTTTTTTTGGTGGTTGGGGGTGGAGGTGGGCACAGTTTGGCTCAGCTCATTTGGAAGAGCTGACTTGACTCAGAATGAAGCAAAGCCAACTTGTTATCAATGAGCTCTGCCCACCTTTCCAGTAGGCTATGGAAACTTCTTGCGTCCAGCCTCTCCCCTGAACTCCCTTCACTGCCCTTCCCTATGGGTCTACACTACCTGTCCTGACAGCTGCCTGAGCTCAGAACCAGCACAGATGAATTTTAAATTCATCTGTTGGGTGTCTTGTTTCCATTTTACATGAGAGAGCAAGCAGACTGATGTCATGGGAGTGGGAGAATGTTCTATTTTACCCCACCGACCATAGATTTTCATGCAGTGGGGACTTCTTTAAGTAATACATTGACTTCAGGGGCGATTCTAATGGTGGAAATAGGATGTAAAATAGTCCAGCAGAGCCTTTACACTGTCCTCAAAGTCATGCTGCATCAACACCCACCCCTCTGCCAAGCCTGCGTGTCTGCCTGTTACTCCCAGTCTATGCCTTTTCCTTGGCCAAACAAACTTCTTCCAGGACACTTTGATCATTTTCTCTTTCCATGCCAAATATAAACCTTGTTATCCACTGTGTCTGGAACATCCTCCCACTTTCTAAACCATATTGTTTTTCATTTCTGCATTGATTTCAAAGTCTTCCCCCTTCAGGTGCGTTTAAGTGATGTCAAAACATCACAGCCCGTATTCTTCATTAAGATGGTGGTTTTTAAACACAAATGTTTCATTTTAAAAACATTTAAGAGCCAAGGAATTGCCTGTTTTACTGTAACCTGTGGAGTGTGGACCAGGCCGGCCATGGGGGCACATAAAACTACATCACAGAGTTTAATTCTGGGTAAATAAAAGGCATCTCTGGAAATTCCTGAGTCTTCCTTGTCGGAATGGCTTTGAATAAGCCAACCTATCTGAGTGAGGATGATTTGTAGTAAAAGTATTTGAGGGACCTGTGCAAGATCTATCTTTGGTGAACAAAGCAAGAAAAATATCCTAAGTGGAAGGCCCCAGCATACATAAAGGTATTAAGTCCTTTAACATTATTTTTTCTTTCTGCTTTGAGACTCTCATATTTCATTTGAATTATTTAAAAAAGAAATGCTCAGTTCACTGGACAGTTTGATTACATAAGCATTCTCTACTTAAATGCTGAAAATAAATATCAAGAGAATAATCGCACATGCCAAGTGTGTTCAGTGAAGCAATATGTGTAGGCAGCATTGAAAACAGTGACACAGTGATTATCTGTGCATAACTTGGTCATAATATCATCACTGTCTAGACTAGTAGACAATTAGCATCCAGACATACTATAGCTGAGATTGAGGAAGGTCATTAAAACATGAAAGAGAGAATAGGCCTATTTGGGAAAGAAAGACTCAGTTCATTCTTTTCTAGAAAGGTATATATTGGAATTTAACTCTGGATTGAAACATGCATTTAGAGTCAGCTTTCTTTTATGGGTCTCTGCTTGGTCCTTATTTCTTTCAATCATATGGTTTAATCATTTTATATATACTTAGGGCAAGGCGTATTTCTTTGATGTGATAATTTACCCCAGTTGCTACCTCTTTGCTCTTCTTATATTGCTTTAAGGGACAGATTTCAGCATTTAAAGAAATATCCATATTATAATGGAAGCCCTTATGCAGAAGATATACTTTTATGTGACATAAAGTCATAGAATGGCAGAGGCTGCTGTGTGTGCACCACTTCCCCATTCTTCTCCTGCTGCTACCATAGGAGACCACATTTCCCAGCCTTCTTTGCAGTTGGGTGGGGTTATGGGACTGAGTTCTGGCCAATGAAATGTGGGAAGAAGTAATGCCTGGAACCTCTAAGTCTAACTCCTAACCTCCCACTTTATTCTCCATGCTTTCTTTCTTCTCTTGTCCACTAACTATGTGCAGAAGAGCTACAAAGCTCTAGAGGATGATGGATTCAGGAAAAGGGAAGGCTGGAGTGGCAAGTCACCATTGGAAGAAACACAGCCCCACCCAGAAGTCTTGAGTTTACCTCTGACATGGGTGATAAATATGGTTTCATTAAGTCACTGAAAATTTTGAGTTGTTTGTAACACCAGATAACCCACACTGAACGATACACATGACTTGCATTATCGTTATTTATTTGTTATGCTAAAATAAGGGAACTTTCAGATGCACCTAAGGTAGCTGAAATCTATTTTTCACGTGGGCCTAAGGAATGACATCCAGTGTAGTTTACTGTGAATGAGTCACTCTTGGCATGGTTATGTCCCATGCAAGGAACGCGTTCCCTGTAGAGGATCTATTGATTCTCAATATGCAAACTTCATAGAATATACATATCTTTCAATGCAGCATTTATACTTACATCCCCAAAGGTGAATTCAACACTCAGTCTAGTAATGAGAAAAAAGATCAGACAAAGCCAAATTGAGGGATATCCTATAAAATACCTGACCAATACTTCCTCAAAAAGTCAAGGTCAAGGTCATCGAAAGCAAGGAGAGTCTGAGCAACTATCATGGCCAAGAGGAAGCTAAAAAGACAGGAAGACCACATGTATTGTGGTATCCTGGATGAGACCCTGAAACGTAAATAGGACATTAGACAAACACTAGAGAAGTCTGAATAAAGTAAGGATTTTAACTGATAATAATGTGCCAGTTTTGGGTCATTAGCTGTGACAAGTGTACATAGTAATGTAAGGTGTTAACAATGAGGAAACTGGGTGTGGGGTATACAGAAACTCTCATTCCAGTTTAGTTGTAAATCTAAAACTATCTCAAAATTAAAAAAATTATTGATATTTTAGAAAACAAATACATTTTTCACAGAAGGACTTATAGGAAAAATCTTGGATTATTTTCCAAGTACAATTGGGTGACCACGGGTGGTGAAAAGCACACTTTAGGGCAAGGAGTGGTGTGTGTACCTTGGACATGGTTGACACCCTGAGACGCCACGCTCTGGACACACAGCAGCTGTTGTTAACAGCTGTGGCCATTTCTTTGGTGATCAGGAAGCGAAGATGGAAACATTTATCATGTTGACCTGACATTGATGAATAAGAGTCGACCGTAGGTTGGAAGGGTCTAATGTTTGGGATGGGGACATGTGGGATTGCCTTGAGCCATGATCATCCTCTTGAAATCCATTCAGTCATAACTTCCTTGGATTGTGCATTCATTTTTCATGTGTTCGGTCTCATTTCAGCATTGGAAATGTAAATTCCTTAAAGGACTGGCTGAGTTTCATTCATCTTGCCCCTTCCTCATCCCCCATACCACACACGCACATGTCCGCATGCATATATGTTCACACATAGATGCACGTCTATACGTGCTTCCTATACACACACAGCCCCTAGCACATAGGAGACCCTCAAAAACTCTGGGAGCATGGGGAAGAAACATCACTGCAGGGTCGATGAAGCAGGCAGACATCATAGGCAAAAGGCCTTGAGTCTCCCGCAGAGGACGGATTTCCCCTGATAGCTATTTGGGCAGGACATTTTGCAGAAACTTTGATACAGAACCAAGAGCTTGATGCCTCTTCTCCTGACTTAATTCTTTTCTTTTCTTTTTTTTTTTTTTTAAGATTTATTTATTTATTTATTTGACAGAGAGTGAGATCACAAGCAGGCAGAGAGGCAGGCAGAGAGAGGGGGAAGCAGGCTCCCTGCTGAGCAGAGCGCCCAATGTGGGGCTCGATCCCAGGACCCTGAGATCATGACCTGAGCCGAAGGCAGAGGCTTTAACCCACTGAGCCACCCAGGCGCCCCTGACTTAATTCTTTTCTTAAACGTAGGTCGCTCCCAAACCGTTGAAAGAGTTAATATTTTGTTTTCGTCCACCCCCTTCCCCACCACCCTGGCAATGGAAACACAACACCAGAGATACAGAAAGCCAGCTTTCAAAGACAGATGCCGAAATAACAAACTTGCTTTTTCAAGGAGTACTTAAGAAAATGGCCATTTTCCGTGGCATGGCACCAACACGGTCACGCCGGTATTTACTTTTCCTGCAGAACGTGTGTGTATGTTGTGGGTTGCAAGTGGAACTTTGGCCAACCCCGGCCAGGCATAAAGGAATCCTTTATGGCCCTTCAAAATCATTAGGGCTATTAGTCCCGACTTGAAATGAGTGAAATGTACAGACTCCTGCCAAAGGGGGAAACGGGTTCTGCTGCTTTCAACGTCTTCAAAGGGAGCGTCTCCAGGATGAACTGGTTCCAAGCAGAGCAGGCTCCAGAGAAGTCAGTGACATGAAACACACAAGCCAGGCTGGGGCTTTTGCTGGCCTCACAGCCCTCCACACAGGCACATGGGGAAGATGTCATTGGCCACCCTCCCGGTGTCCAGCAAGTGTCATTCCCGAGGCAGCATGGACACCTTGCTTTATCTAGGGATGGAGGATGTGCCCACGCTCACAGCCTTCCCTCCTAAAGGAGTCAGTGTGGGATCCCAAGCAGCTCCCCCTGTATGAGGGGTCACGGCCTCCACCCTCCGCCTCTCTGAAGTTCCCCCCCTTCACAGCACAACGAACACTTTGTTTATTTCACTGATCGTTACATTGAGGTGTCACCTGACACCTGTGCTTCTAAAAACCTTTCAAAACATTCTGATATGCATGTGGTTTGGGAGAGAACATTCGGGTAGATGAAATAAGCTGAGTGTTTTTCTTTCCAATAAGTGTACACATGTACGCACCCATATCATTCCACTCACATAGATTATAAATTTGGAGAAGCCCCTTCACCTCGCAAGGGCCTAGAGATTTGACTTTTTAAGGGGAGGGATCGTCCTTGACCAGTGACTTTCAAACTGTGGGTTGTGAAATCAATTTAATGGGTTGAAAGCAGCACTGAAACATAAAGAATAGAACAGAACAGAATGAAACAAAATGAGTTTTTGTTTGTTTTTTCAGGTGGTAAGGGTAAGTACTAGTTTTAAGAAATGGGTGCTATTAAAAGCACTATGTATCTAGGCATATGGCCATGACGTTATGATATAAAATGTTTTCTGAATTCTGAAATCCACTGGCAGAGTCGATACTCTAATCTCTTTACTGGGGATCAAGACTCTTTTTCCATGTGCTGGTTACTCTCCTTTGCCTCTCAATCCTTCATGATGCTTTATGCTCTTGGAGAATGAGCTCTGAGGATTGCCTCAGTGGACCCTTTTGCTCTCTGGTCATAGTGGGGTTCAGCTAACAAGGAGCCCAGCAGGGCATGGAGGAAGAGTAGAGAGGTGACATCAGGCTCTCAGCTCCCATTCTGTGGGATCTCAATGGCGAAACACACCCTGCCCATCCTACTGTAGTCTCAGCTCATCTTTTTTTTCTTTTTTTTCGAGAGAGAATGTGCATGCACATGTGAGTATGCACGCAAGTGGGGGGTGAGATGGCAGAGGGAGAGAGAGAGAGATTCTTAAGCAGGCTCCACACTAAGCATGGAGCCCAACTCAGGGCTTGACATCATGATCCAGAGTTCAAGAGCTAAGCTAAAATCAAGAGTCAGTCGCTTAACCAGCTGAGCCACCCAGGCTCCCCTATATCCTCAGCTCATCTTAATTTGAGTGTGCTTTCTGTTTCATCTGGAATTGGGACAAATACAATGAGGTAGCCTTAAATTTTAGTAGTGTATAGATTTTTTCCAAAATAGTTTTATATATAGTTTAAAGGAAGGAGGCGAGGGATCATTGTGTTCTATAAAGTGAATGTTCATTTGGCAGTAGGGAGGCTACTCTGTTAAAAAAAAAAAGTAGAATGTACCAAGTGAGATTCTTTGATATAATCAGTGCAAATATATTTTAGATATAGGCTAAAATCTTGTTTTATGGAGTGCATTCACAGATAATTGCCAGGCAGCTCAGAAGAAGGATCATAGAAAACAATGTCTAAATGAACATGTTTCAGGTTAGCACATTTGATTATAAATTATTATTCAATTTGATTTTCAACTTACATGAGAGATTAAATTTCATTTGAATGCTCTTATTTGCCTGTCACTGTTCTAGAGTTTGGGATACATCACAAAACACAACAAAGACTCCTGCTGTCATGGAACTTACATTCTAGCAGAAGAAGACAGGAATTAAACAATATTTATTAAATAAATGCTTTATATTAAAGGTGCTAAGTGCCATGAAGAAAAAGCAAGTCAAGGTAAGGAAGGTGAGGATAGTCGGGGGTTGGGGACAAGTTGCAGGGTTACATGGACAGACCAAGTTAAGCCTCATTGAGGAAATCTGAGCAAAATCTGAAGGGGAAGAGATAGTTGGCTAAGAAGATGTCTGAGAGAAGAACATTCCGGTAGAGGAAACACCTCTACCTTAGGGAGGTTGACTGGAGGGCATGGGATTAACATGGACTATTTGGGGCTGGTGCTGATGGGGAAAGGAGGAGAGCAGCAAGAGAGGGGATCCTAGAGGCAGTGAGGGACCATCTACGAACTTTGGTTGTACTTCTTTCATGAAATGGGGAACCACCGAAGGGTCTGAGAAGGAGATGAACATGAATCACCCGGGGTAATAACTGTTCTAGCTGATGTGTTGGGAACAGGCCATGGGGAGCAAAGTTGGAAGCTGGGAGGTCTGTAGGAGGACTAAAAAGGTCGTGAGGGAGAGACACTGTTGGCTCAGAATACAGAAATACTAGAAGGTGGTGAGAGGTGGTTGGATTCTGGATATCTTCTGCTGGGAGAGCCAAGAAGACGGCAGTGAGCTGAAGAAAATATTCTAGGATAACTCCAAGATTTTTGGCCTGATTAAACTGGAAAAAAAAAATGCCACTCATGAAGCTCAAATCACAGAAAACTGTGGCTCTGTGAATCAGCCATAATGCTCTTCTCAAATGATGGGGCACATCTCTTTGCAAATACTTGTTTCCTAAGGAATTCACAATTAACTCTGATCTGTTGGACGCCTCAAACAGAATACAGTTTATAACCCTAACTTTCGGTCTTCCCGTGTTGATTATTTCATGAACTTTTTTGAGAGGTTTTCGTTTACATGGGTCAAATTGCGCAAGGTGATTGTGGAAGGTTTTTGAATGAGCCAGATTGCAAGCTGGGTGCCAGATTTCAAATCAAGTGTGTTTGGGTGAACAGCATCCTATTAAAATAACACTTTGTAGCTGACTTCCATGCACACATAGCTGTTGCTCCACATGCAGGCAATTAACCACTGACGTATAGACGTTTGTTCCAACTGGTGCTAAAAAAAGACACATTCAGCGAATTATTTTTTAAGATTTGGATGCTTTATAGTGCTGATTGGGCAGTAACTGTATAAAAGGGAAGGAATATGAAAAGGCTGCCATGTATTGTTATTAAACCCAGAGAGAAGTGCTTTAATACGGTCCAGATAACCAACCAAAGTCTTTATAAGACACAGAATTTGTAGCCAGAGGGTTTATGTAAATCACAGCACTCAACCACCAGCATGACACGATGAGGAAAATCAGGCACATCGTGTTAAGTGGCTGAGCCAAGAGCACATAGCTCCTTAGTAGAAGAGACACCCAGACAGGAACCTGGATGAATGGGTTGATGGCCGGTGTTCTTTTCCCCATCCAATCTATTTCCTTTCTCTCTATCCTATTACAGTTGAGCTAGAACGGGCTCGTCTTCCAGGGGGCAACAGAATGCCCAGAAAGCATGAAGACAGTTTTTCTGGAGCAGTGAGATCCATCCAAAGGGCCTTGGGCAATTTTGCAAGGACTCTTCTCTCCGTTTCTGCTTTGTTTCTCTTGTAAAGCTGCAGATGACCCACCTCCAGGCTCTGTTGGCCCTGCTTTGTGAAGAATCTCAGCAAGCCAGTGTCCCCCAGCCCCAACCTGCTTGGGGTCCTCTCCTGGGTTCCATGTTCTCCTGTCTCTCTCCTCCATATTGTGACAACAATAGCAAAGAGTTTGTCTGAGATCAGTTCTAAAGAACTTGTCATTTCTTTTGGTGAAAGAAGCACTGGATCAGGAGGTAGGAGAATACAGTTCTGGGGAAAAGGAATAATATGCCTTGCTCTGTGGACTTGTCTTACAGAGTTGCTATTAGCAGCAAACAAATAATTAATGTGAGTGTAGGCTCTTTGTAAACAGTGAAACACTAAGCAGCTATGGGATGAGAGTATGAAAAAGCTATACTGCCTTTCACTGATGGATAATTCCATTGAAGTGCCAGATTTTTTTTTTTTCATTTGTTTTCTCATTCATTCAACATTTGATAAATATTTTTCTGATACTTGTGGTGGGCAGGATCTAAGATGACCCCGGAGAGTTCTACCTGCTGGTGTATAGTCGAGCACTAATCTCAGTGAACTGTGAAGGGATTTTGTAGATGCAATTAAGGTCCAAAAATCAGTTGGCTTTAAGAAAGGGAAATTATTCTTGGTGGGCCTGATCTAATCAGGTGAACCTTGAAGTGAGATTGGTTTCGTCCTGGTGAGAGAGATCCAAGAGTGACAGAAATTCAATGTGAGGGAGATTCCTCATCACTGGCTTTGAAAGTGGATCTGCTCACATAATAGGAATGGAAGGGGCCTCTAGGTGCTAAGTGTGGGCCCCCTAGCTAATGGCCAGAAAGGAAATGAGGACCTTGGTCTTACAACTTCAAAAGAATGAATTCTGGCAAAAAACTGAATATGTATGGAAGCACAAATATGCCCTAGAGTCTCCAAATGAGAACATAGCTAACCGACACCTTCATTTTAGTCTTAAGATCTGTAGCAGAGAACCGAGGCATAGACCATCCCATGGGACTGTAAGCTAATAGTTGAGAATGGATTAAAGCTTCTAAGTTTGTGGAAAATTGTTATAGAGCAATAGAAAACTAGTACAAAGTTCTCAAAGGCAAGAGCTATGACATCTACAGTAATATCTTCCCAGAGTCCACAACGGCTTCTAGGTGGTCAAATAATAAATTTTTCTCAAATGAGAGAGGTGAAGGTATCCCACAGTTTTCCCAAAGCAGAATGGATATAGACTTCTCTGGAAGCACATTATATCACCAGGCCTCAATCAGGACTGAGAGCAGGTGCTGGTAACAAGACCAATGTTTTCAAGTATCACCTTTGGTCATAGCCTGCAAAACCAGCTGGATGATTGGGGGACCAGGTCCTTGAACTTGGACTCTTTGTGATCTGTCCTGGTCAGCTGGTGTCAGTGACAGAACGTCCATCAAATTTCTAATCTGATAAGATTTCTGCCAGTCTACACTTTCTTGCTAATGACTTTTCAGTTCTATGGAGTTGAGCAATTGGGGGGCCGGGGGGGGGGGCAGGCGTGAGTGTGTGTGTATGTGTGTGTGTATGTTTTCTTTAAGCAAACACATTTTCTTCTCTTTCTTCTTGGGCTATTGGATTATGTTTTTCAAAGTTTAAACAGAAGAAGAAACTATAGTTTGGGCTATTATTATATTGCTTTTCTATATTTATACAACTTTATATATGTCTTTCTCTTTTTCTGAGTACAGTACATGAAAACACCACAATGGGCTTTTTCTAATTTCCTCTCATCATTATAATCCTCTTGAGTTTTGTTTCTTGCTGTTTCTCACCTGCTCTATTTGCTTTATTGATTTATTAAAATGTTCCTCGAATTGTTTTCAACTTGGGAGGGAAAGGAACCAGTTAAAGAATGACAGAGCCATCTAGTTCTTCTGAAAAATGAAGTAAATGAGGGCAGTGCATTTAGAAGCTTTTCAGTCTGTCATATTGAAATTGCCCAAGCAGGGGGAGGACTTTGGAAGGAAGGAAGAAGGAAGAAAGGAAAGAAGGAAGGAAGGAAGGGAGGAAGGAAAGATGGATTTGCCCAAGTGATACCTAACACCACTTGTTTTACCCTCCAGTCAAAATGAATCCCTACTTTTTTTTCAGACATGCCTATTAGAACATAATCTCTCCGTTCCTCAGTTTCCCCACCTGTAAAGAGGCAACAATTCTTGCCTCTTCATCATAGTGTATCAAGGCCTACATCATAGTGTATCAAGATTACACATATTTATTATGAAGGAGATCAGAATATGCCAATCAAATTTTTGCCACTTTGGCCTAAGGATTATTTGGAACCAAGGCAATTGAGAATCAACTGATGTAGAAAGAGTTCTCTGCCTGCCTTTATCTGCCTAAAAGCAGGATGTAAATTTCCCACCTCTTCTAGGAAGAAAAAGAAACTCTTATCATTGACCGAGGAGTCAACACTAAGATGAGTTTGCATAAACAGACCTTATGAAAATAGCTCTTATCTTCCATTGGTTCCCCCATATACTTCCTAGCTACTTCCCCACAATTTATCAACCCTTCAAACCCAAGCCCTCTTTCTTTTGTTGAAAGGGTATTTAAGCCCCCAAGTCTAACCATTTACTTGAGTTTCACTCTTTTTTTTTTTTAACTCCCATACACATAAGTATTAATAAAAATTGTGTGCCCTTTCTCTCGTTCATCCATCTTTTGTTAGTTTAATTCACATACCGCTAGGTACTGAACCTAGAGGGTAGACAAAAAGATTTTTCTCCCCAGCAATTAATTTAGAAAATATTAGCCCCGTGTCTGGCATTGGACAACATAAATGTTAGCTATCACCATTATTTTTCTATCTCTATTCCTTCCAAATTTTCAAACACCTATCATTCACATCCCATCTTCTCCACACAGCCTCCTGAACCTTGCATGCTCTGTCCCTCAAGGTCAAGTTTTCCCACCTCTAATTCTGGAGGCATTGATTTGTCTCTCCTAACATTGGTTACACAATGATTTTCGTCAATTGTGTTTATTCATTACTCTTATTGAGGACGAGAAATCTATTTAACATGCATATGTATCTCCTCCTAGATTTAACTCAGAAACTGACACAAGAATTTGGTAGCAGATGGGGGCTCGCTCTGTTACCTTTCTCTGTTCTTGCACCTTCTCTTCTTTGGAAATGTAACCAGATTCCTCATCTAAAAGGAATCTGAATTGGCGACTTCACCACTCACCTTTCAGAACTGAGAATAATGCGAAATTTCATTCCTGTTTGTAATAGTACGTTTTAGTGTGGGGACCAAATCTTTTCCCTAGTAGTAGAGGTCTTTCAGAATTTGGGCTCATACTCCACCCATCAAATAGTTATTTTTTCTCTCTCTTTATATAGATATATATTTTTTCAACTCCTTTTTTGAAGTCAGAAGCACCCTCTGGACGTTCTTCTAAATCATGACAGCCCTGCCTTTGTTTATGCTATTCTGATAAATCCTAATCCCTATTAATATTTAATGCCTGTGTTGAATCACATTTCCCAAGGATCTCATCCTAATTACTTAAGTCCATCCCCCCTCTTAAAATTTTCCAAATTTCATTGTTTTTCTATAACATCTATATGTATATACTTTCTATACCATCTAATCTCATATTTGAGAAAATAAAAAATATAGTATGTCTCTATTTTTACATATATCTTAAGTCTTAAATATTGAACAGTTTTTAATACCCTAAAGGACAAAGACTGATTTTAAGTTGTTACTTTTTTGTTTGTTTGCTTCTTCTTTTTTCTTTTCTTTTTTTTTTTTTTTTTGGCTCCTGGGCAAAAATACAAGGTCATATATAAAGTCAGAATTCATAAATATTTTGTTTATTTGAATCTAATTGAAATAAGTTGCCATTGTTGACATGATCAGATACTGACTCTAAGAAAAAGCAGAAAAAGCATGAGGAAAGAAAATACCTTTTAATACTTGGGAGGACAGCAGATGAAACAATGTCTTTCCCCACATTGATATCAGGTCCTATTCCCTGGAAGATATAAATGTTACCTTATAAGGAAAAAGGGACTTTACAGATGAGCTTAATGATTTTGACACAGAGAGATTATCCTGGCCTATCTGGGGGTGGGGGGAGGGGAGGGACTAAATCCAATCCCAAGGGTGTTAATGAGAGAGAGGTTGAAGGAGATCAGACACACAGAAATGAAGATGTGACTCATGGCAGAGGTTGGAGCCATGTGGCCACAGCCAAGAAAGCCAGCAGCCATGGGAAGCCCCAAGAGGCAAAGAACGATCTCTTGGGGAGCCTCTGGAGGGAGCTCAGCTTTGCCCACATCTTGATTTTTGCCCTTGATTTAGCCACTGTGTTGGATTTCTGGCCTTCAGAACCGTGAGAGAATAAATTTCTGTTGTTTTAAGCCACCTTGCTTGCAGTAATTGGTTACAGCAGCCATAGGAAGCTAATATAATGTATAAACTTGAATATATTCCCACTGTCTGTTTATATTCTCAATAAAAATGGTATTATACCGTTATACCATGGGTATTATTTTTGTAACATGCATTTAAATATCCTACATAACTTCTTGTAGAGAATTTTAATGGCTACATGGAATTTATTGTCCATTATAATTTATTGATGATACAATTTATTTTCCCATGTCCCACGGTTGTGGATTTTTAAAATTGTTGCCAGTTCTTTGTCACTCTAAGTTATATTAAATAACGATCATTTTAATGAAATCTTCGTACACATTTATGGATTGCGTTAGGATAAAAATCCAAAAAAGAGAACTTGAAAGACATAGTTGAAAGACATAGACAGTTTAGAATGCTTTTAATAGTCATCTGGTATGTTCAGGCATCCTCTTTAATATCTAAATGTCAATAACTTCAGGTTTCTGCCTACATGGTAGTTGTCAGATTCCCACTATTCCCAATATACATGGAATGTTTTCTGTCCTCCCCATGTGAACCATCTGCCCTGCTCTTCTCTCCATCTGGCTACCACGTGGCTGCATCACCCCCACGACACCACTTTGAGAGGCTCACTCTGCCTCCATTTCACACACCCATTCTAAGTTGGCAGTCCTTATTTCTAAAGTACTGCTTCCAGAAACTTCCAAAGCTACAATGCTCAGAGCCCTTGACCCATGCTGGATTCCACGCTGTAGTCCATTCTGAGGAGGGAAATTTGTCTCCTCCCCAAGAGCATTCCGCGTGTAGACACGGAGGTCACCCCCAGTCCTGCTCTCATGCGGAGACTCTCTCTCAGGGGCTCCACTCTTCTCTAACACATGGGTCCCGAAGCCAAATGTGAACCAGACCAGGCCTGAAGGTGGCAGGGAGGTGGGGCAGAGGCCAGCTGGAGAGGTCAACTTTCCTCCTCCACACCTGTGATTGTTGACAGAGGGGATTGAGGGTCTGGTGTTGCCAGACCCTCAGATTTGTCAAAAGGAGCCTGAACTCTCTAGCTCTATGTGAAATATCTGTATTCTTAAGTGTTGAAAAATTATCTAATATATTTTAATACTGGAGGGTAAAACAAAACACCTCAGCAGCTGAATCTAGCTCAGTGGCTCTGAAGATTTTTAATCTGGTATATTACCAGGGCTTTTTCTTTACCTTTGCATAACCAAAAACCACTTTATATTACTTTCAAGGGATTTCCCCCCAAATCAGCAACCACCTGCCTTGTAAATATAGAAACATTTAAAACTTTGAAAATACTGGGATTTGTTTTAACTTTTATGTTCTAAGACTCCAGAAGCATTTATGCAGAAGGCAAGCTCTGTGGGTTCTGTGCTGCTCTCTCTTCTAAACTCTTCATAGGGAGGAGGCAGGCGTTTCCCTGTTCCTCTCATTGTCCTTTCTACATTTCACACATTACAGTGTGTGCACAGTAAAATGAGGCCCCTTGTGCAGTCATGTCACTAGCACACAGTATTCATGCCCAACTTCCCACCATCCCCTCTCTCTGCCAATTATCCGCATCTGCAGCGATGAGCATTGTGCCTTCTGTGGTTTTGCTCATTTTGTGAACTTTTCAGGAGGCATGCTTGGAATGTACTTGGTGAAGCTTCTCAGCAGCCTGAAGTCTTCACGTTTCTTATGTAGATTTTTTTTTAATGTCTGCCTTAGAAAAGAACACTGAGTTTTGTTTATATAATTTCTTTAAAAAGTTTGCTCCTGGAAGGAATGGGTATGATAAAACAGGAAACTTCCAGAATGCACTCCTTCTTAGCTGGTATCCGAAAGTATTGATTGTTGGAATCTGCAAATTCCTGAATTGCTTAATCCCCATCATGGCCTGGGATATTATCTCATAGTTGTATTCTTTAAACACACCCAAAAGGTACAGAGGACACCTCTCAAAGCATCGAAGGAATTTGGCTCTATTCCAACTTAAATGATCTTGAAAATTTAATTTAGTGAGGTGTCCTTCACTCCTTCCCTCTTTTGTTGTCTACACCCAATTGGACTTCACTGCTAACTTTTCATGATCCTTTGAATCTTGTTTCTTCTCTTGGTTCTTGCTGCCACTGCCTTGGTCTTGTCCTCAGTGAGTTCTCAAAGTCCCCCTCAACTGCCTCTCACTCCCTGGTAGGTCTTACCAATTTCAACTCCGTCTCCTCATGGCCACATGAACCTGCTCGTGTCATCTCTGAGGAGCATCTTTCTCTGGGTCCCCATGGCCAAATGTGTAAGGGACAGCCCCTAGAAGGGTGGGTCACACGTGTTCTGTGAGCAGGCTGTTAGCTATGTTTTACCCTTACCTCCTTTCTCCTCCCAGAAGAATTAAGTATCCTTGAGGAATTAAAAGTAAGGCCATGCTCCAGGAGTTAGGCTATAAAACAAAAATCAAGGATGAGGCCAGAAATCTTCCACGTCACCCTAAAACAATGGACTGGGTCACTAGGTAGTGAGCTTCACCTGTGAAATGACTGAACTTAGTAACATGGTAAGAACTAAGGTGGCCATTTTAAATTAAAACATAAAGATAAAAAGAGGTTTCTAGAGGTAAATTGGTTCGTAGCCAACGGACTTCCAAATGTTCTAGTTTTGCCATCAGCAAGAATATTTCTATTGTGATCATGAGTGAATCAGGCCATCCTAGCCTAGAGATAAGAACTCCCGGAGGCTCATCTATCAGCACTCTCAGCCAGGGGGCAATTCAGCTCCCTCTAGGGGACATTTGGGAATCTATGGGTGTGTTTTGATTGGTGACAATGACCAGGAAGAGAGGGCAGAATTTTCTGGTGTTTTAGGAACAGGACCATGGGTGCTGATGGTCTTGCAATACACAAGATATGTCTCCTTCATAAGGAATTGCAGATCCAAAGGGCTGATAGTCCCCCACTGAGCACATATAGTTTGTGTTCTGATCTCAGCCTCTCATTGTGTATCTGCCTTCAGGATGAGTATGGTGGTGAGCTCTAGATTCAGACATCAAGTCTAATTCAAAGGCTGGAAAAGAATTCCCCCTTTTACTCCAATAAAAAAGTTCCAAAGAAGAACTCCAATTGGGACCAATTATCCCTCCTGTCTCCCTCCCTTTTGCCAATCAGTATGGCTGCAGAGATGGACACCATGATTAGCTCGGTTTGGGTTTGCCCACCTCTGTGACTATGACCATAGTCTCTCCCATGGGGCAGGGGGTGGGTGTGAAGCTGATGGGAATCAGGTAGACACAAACAATAGCCACCACGGTCTTTTTCACTCCTAGTAAAGTCTATATAAAACCTACATTCTGACCTGAACACTGGAGCACGTCTTCCATTGTTCCAAGGAACTCAATGATTCAACAATTAGTCTTCGTCCAATGTCAAAGATTGACACCAAATATGTGAGATTCCTAGGGATGCCTTAGCAAACACTACAAACCTGTTAGCTGAAAACAACGGAATTGTACTGTCTCACAGTTTTAGAGGTCAGAAGTCAAGATGTCAGCAAGTTGGCTGCGAGGGGGAATCTGTTCCATGCCTCTCTCTTGCCTTCTCTTGGTGGCTGGCACTCTTGGCATTCCCTGGCTTGAGACTGAAAGTCTCAGTCTCTGTCTTTCATGTGGCCTTTCCCTCCATGTCCCTGTCTCTCAAATGTCCCTCTTTTTTTGTAATTTGGAAGGACACTTATTATTTGATTTGGGGCTCGTCCTAATCCAGAATGATCTGCTCTTAAGACCCTTAATGACATCTGCAAAGGCCATATTTCCAAATAAGGTCACATTCATAGGTAGAGTTAGAATATGAACATATCTTTTTTGGGGACACTATTCAACCCACTGAATGATATGGTTATACCCCCAGAAAGTTAAGGTAGCTTTTTCTTCTCTGAGTGACCCGGTTCTCCAAATTCATAATCTATACCCATAGAACATGAATCATTCATGACAAACACACTTTCTAAAAGTAAAGCTTTTGAACAAATGTGTGGATGGAGAAAATGAGCCCCAATTAAGCTCCCTTTTGTGACAAACCTCTCAGAAAAGCATTAACTCTAATCTTCAGTGAAAAGCATTGTAAAATCAAGGTCGGTTGGGAAGATGGTGTTTGTAATGGCCTGGGTTTCCTTTAATGGAATGAAGAGAGGTAGAATTTACTGTGATTATGATATGCTTTTAGCCACACAGGAGTCAGGGTCAGAGAATTAAGTGAAACCAACAAAACTGTGGCCAACTGTGGTTTTGTCTTTGGGAGACTTTGTGAATTATCAACAGGCAGGGGGATGGAAATGTTCTCTCCATTCATGATACCTTCAGAGTTTGTGTGAACCAGGCTCTCTCTGGTCTTCAGAATAGCTTTTGCTTTTCCATCTGTATTTTCAGTTTTATTCTTGTGTTGTTAGAGGATTGAGAAAAGGGTAAGAAATTATACTTTGTTTGGTACTGGTGACAAGAACTCTCTTTGTTTAAGCCAAGAAATTAGCACATAATTTTATTTAAAAAGCAACAATAATGTTCTCCAGATCTTCAGGGCTTCTGCTACCTGTGGGTCAAAGGTAACTTCCTCACAGAGCCCTTTCTTCTATCTGAAGCATCCTCCCCACCACCCTCTACCCATGCCCTCCCATCACCTAGTAACGTTATCACTCTCAATCTCTTGCTTCATTTTTATTTAAGGCACTAGTCAGGTATTATCGAAGATGTATTAGTTATATTGATTTGGCCAAGGTCTGTTTCCTTTCTACCTATAAGCTCCAGGAAGGAAGGAACTATTATCATCTTGTACACTCAGGACCTAGAACAGTGCCTGACACATAAGGAGCCTTCAGTCAGCATTGCTTGCACGGAAGAACGAGTACATGTGTGGATTCCTTTGCTGTGTGCTGTATGTACTGACTCGTTTCCTCCTCAGAGAAATACTGTGATGCAGATGCTGAAGTGAGTCAGACGAATTCTTTGGTGAGAAGCACAGTGGTCTGGAAATTAGAAAGGCCGTGTAAGACATGTGTGAGAACACCAACACCTGCTCTGCCTGGGCACACCTGGGCACTGGGCCTATATCTTCCTTATCTGTAGAATGGCGTGACAGCAGCACCTGGCTTGTAGGGTTGTTATGATGACAATTAGATGACATTGCATTTCACAGGAACGATACTTGGCATGCTGTAGGCACTCAATAAATATACGTTACTATGGTGCCCTTTTCCGGATGAATGAGGTAACATGAGCAAGCATACAGTGTTGCTAGGTGGCAGAGACAGAATCAGAACTCAGATCCGACTTCCTCTAGAGGCTGAGTCGGGTCTTGGGCCTAATGTTAATTTTCTTGATGTGTTTGAGGTAGGCTTCAAAGAAATTAGGGAGATATCACTGGAGTACTCTAGCAGCTGGAAGGAGGGAGCATTCAGTACTACAAATGGCACACCTACCACTTGGTCACCATGAGGACACTGGTCAATATAGGGAAACAGTATTAACCAACACGGGCAAGTACTTCAGGTCTATGAGAATCAGAATCTGATGGCTTTCATCTTGGCTTCTGAGACACGGCGATACAACAGGAGCAGACCAACCTATGCCAATTTACCAACAGGCCAGTTTCATCAGAACCACTCCAAAAGATAAGAGAATAGATAAATTCAAGCTGTGGTATTGCATGACAAAAGGCAGAGTTCAACTGGATGACTCACAGAATGGCCAACACTACTCAGCTACAGCTGTGGTAACCTCAGATTCCTACCTTGCCTTTAGCACAACCCCAGTGTATTTGCTAAATCCCTTTGCATAATAACTTCTTGATTATCTGCTTCTCAGTCCGTTGATCAGCAGAATCCAAGGCTAATCCCAAATACAGGCACACCATTCTGTCTCTTCAACCTTACCTTACCTTCCTAGCTATGTTTTGTTTCACCAACAATTATTTTATTGGAAAGCAAACCAGTCACATAGTTTTGGAATCTCACTAGCCATATGCTGGACAAAAGAGATGAGCTTTTGTATTTTTTCCGTGGACAATGTGCGATGCAATTGTGATCCAGAACTAAGAGTTCTGAGCCTCTCAGTGGTACTGCACCATTAAATATCCTGGTCATCAGGCTCGATGATGTTTGGAATATTGCCACCAAGGTCTTGAAATTCAAGCCAAGAGACTGGGTCCTTTTCATCTGTCGACCTTCCTTTCTTAGATGTGGCTTTTAGAATTAAAATCTATTGAATATAATTGACCAACTACTTTAACTATACCAGGAAGAGATAAAAATAATTTTCTTACATATTTATTTATTTAGCTAATCACCAACAATTCTGAAAATACCAAACTAAAAAATACATCATTTTCTTCTCATTGGCGACACAATTAAATAACTATCTTGCTATGAAGTAGTAATAATAATCGAATGTGTTTCCTGAGTGCTGATGTCCTGATATTCTGCACAAACCTTAATGGATTTCCAAGCTGATTTATTTTTATTTGATTTCTCTCTGTCTTTGGGGCCTCCAGAGAATATTCACATTGGTTTTGTTTTGTTTTGTTTTGTTTTTTATGAAGTTTGTTCACTATAAAAAGAATCACTCATTCCTTTCTACCCTAGTTGTTGGGGATTAGTATCACATTCTAAAATAAAGTGAGATTCCATGTTAATAAAACATCATTTTACATTTTCTCCTAGCTTATACCTCTTTTCCACACATATTGCGTGTCCTATGTTATGAATATTTTAAATTACTACAACTTGCACTGTATTTAGAGAAATTTGTTTCAGAAAAATCCAGTAACTTATCTATTACCCTGTTAGTACTGTATAGTATGTGCTGTGCCTTAAGAATATAGCACACAGAAGTTCTCATGCAAATTCCTACACCTTCAAGAGATACAGAGCCCTCTTTGAGAAAGCACATAATCAGGGCCTCCTACACCAAGTGTTAAGTGCTTAACATCTTTAGAGAGACTTCCTGGGCTTCTGACCAAACCAATGGTGAGCACTGAGTTAGGAGAAACTTCTCTGTAAGAAAGCCTTGTGGTTGCCAGGAATGAGAAAATCTATTGACTATTGCATTCTGCTCTTTTGATATGTTTTGTTATTGTTGAAAGCAAAGTGCAGGAAGCTGCCATTTATTAATTTCCTTCAATCTCCTTCCCAGGATCTGTAGCATGTTCTCACTGGCCAAGAGATTGCTGATTCAAGCAAATCTTTTGTGGGCTGGATTATGTGAGAAAGAAGGTGTCCATTTTCGAGTCTCTGGAAGGAAAAGGAGACTCAGGTTTTAAGGGAATTAAGAGGAGACAAGGTGAAAAATAATTTCTCTCAAAAAAATGAAAGGGTTGCTATATCCACATTACTTCAGAATTTTAAGACAACTTTCCAGATTGTATATTAAGAACTAACTCTCAGGATGCCTGAGTGGCTCAGTTGGTTAAGTGTCCAACTCCTACTTCAGCTCAGATCATGATCTCGGGGTCATGCGCTTGAGCCCTGAGTGGGGCTCTGCACTCAGTGTGGAGTTTGCTTAGGATTCTCTATCTCCCTCTGCCCCTCCCCCTGCTTTCTCTCTCTTTCAAATAAATAAATAAGTAAATAAAGTATTAAAAAAAAAATTAACTCTCTCCAACCCATATAAAATTGCTGTGATAAGAACTAAGGCATTTCCTGTCTAAGATGTTTACCTTTTAACAGCTGAATCTGGGTGATCTCAAAACTTTCAAGACCATAAATTATGTCTCTCTAATGCAGTGTTTCTCAGTCTTGGTGTAACTGGCATTTGGGGCTGGAATATTCTTTGTTGAGGGGCGACTGTCCTGTGCACTGAGGAATGTTTAACACCATCCCTGGTTTCTACCATTAGATGCCAATAGCATTTCTGCCTCCCCATTTGTGACAACAAAATGCCTCTAAACATCTCCAAATGCCTCCTGGGTAGGGGTGGGGTAGCTATTATCACCCCCGTTGAGAACCACTGCTCTAAGTGCAAGAAAACAAAACTCATAATCTACAACTTACATCCTAATTGTCATTAGCTGGCCATGGTTATCTGGAGGACTAAGTTGAGAAAGATTCAGAGGGTTCTGCTATAAAGAATATCTTATCTTGGCCACTTCGCAAGGTCTTCCATGGGGAGAGGTGCCTTGTTAGGGTTCTCTGGAGAAATAGAACCAGTAGGATTTGTGTCTATATATCTACATTATATCTATGATCTATATATATCTTTCATCTGTATGGATATCATATAGATATATAGAGAAAGAAAGAGAGAGATTAATTTTAAGGAATTGGCTCACATAATTATGGGAGCTAGCAAGTCCAAAATCTGCAGGGTGGGCTGGTAGGCTGGGGATCCAGGGAAGAGTTGGGGTTCAAGTCCAGATGCCATCTGTTGTTGGCAGGATTCCTTCTTGCTCAGGGAGGTCAGTCTTTGTTCTGTTAAGTACTTCAACTGAATGGATGAATAATGTTTGACCAAGTATCTGGGTACCATGGTCTAGCCCAGTTGACAGATAAAATTTATGATCACAGGTGCTCACGGCTCTTTTTAGTGAAAGCATTTGAGACTGGTCCTTTGATTGTATCAAACTTCCCCTGCATGGGTGGTCAACACCAGCTGTACCCACTGGGTAGGTCCAGAAGGACGGGCATCAGCCTGCACATCCCAGAAGTAGAATGCAGTGCCTTTGCTGCTCTAGTCAGATCAGCATGTCTGACCTGACAAAGGGAAGAAGTCAGAAGATGGCAATGAACTGTAACAGACACATGAGCAGAGAAGGAATATCAGCTAAAAAGATGGAAGTAAATGTACTCTAGGCCGGGCATTGGGGATAGATTTTTAAAATGGAAAGTTCAGGGGCACTTGGGTGGCTCAGTCAGTTAAACAGTTGACTCTTGATTTCAGCTAAGGTCCTGATTTCAGGATCATGAGATCGATCCCCATGATGGGCTCCGCACTCAGTGGGGAGTCTGCTTGAAATTCTCTCTTTCTCCTTCTCTCTCTGCCCCTCCTCATACTCGTACTCTCACTCTTTTTAAAGTAAATATAAATCTCAAAAACCTAAAAAAATAAGATGGAAAGAGTAAATATGTTGCAACAGATAAATCTCACTGACAGGAGCTTGAGTGAAAGAAGCCAGAAACAAAAGCTGTATACCAGAAGATTCCATTTCTATCAAATAAAAAAAAAAAAACCAAGCAGAATCCATCTATGATGTTAGAATGCAGGGTGGCAGCTTCCCACATTGGCTTTTGGGGTATCGGTGCGCTCTCCTTTTGAGCTCAGAGTGTATCCAGTGTATCATTGTGTATCCAGTGCTGGATACTCAAATGGGTTCTGCTTGGAAAATTCATCAAGCTATATTTATTCTGTATACACTTATCTGAAGGTGTATTATATATGAATAAAAATCTCCATTTAAAAGGCACAAGTAACAAGGAAATGAAATGAGAATGAGAAGAGGAGAGAGGATGGAGGCAGAAACAATGATTATGTTGTCAAATCACAGGCGCCACACACTGTTTTATCTGCTCTATAATATTTTAATACTAATTATGCTAATATTACAGACTTACTATTTTTAATGAAGGAAGTAAAGAGATCTTTAAAAAGGCTGACAATATCCATTTTTGACAACCAATTAGGTGACAGGACCTCAGGACCCAGGAGGTCCTGAACTACAAAAGCTGTGGCTTTCAAAGCCACTAGCACACAAAACGCCCATTCTATGACAGGTGAATAAATGTCCCACAGAACACCAGAACTCAGCTAATTTAGAGAGATTTTCCCATTAGGTGGGAAAGTGGAATACTTCAACACAAGCAGACGCACTTCGCTAGCAAGAATAAAAAGTGTGCTGGGTTCTTCATCAACACTCTTCAGAATGACAATGTTAGCGCCTTCCTGGGGTTGACCAGATGACCTTAAAGGTCTTTTCTGCTCATCATGTTCTGTAATTTCTGTATTTGTCAAACGGTGCGAAATATCCACTCAAATCATCACTATAATACACTTTTATGACTTAGTACTTTTCTTCCAGTCTTAGCTTCCCCTTTAACAAGGGAAACAGAGACCTCAACGCTCATAAGCAAATCACTGTTTTGTTTGGTCTGGAGTCAGATGGGAGGCCTCCAAGGAAAACTCCCTTTTAGCATTTTCCAATTAGAAAGTGCTGCACACTGCACTAAGAAACCATGTTCTTTCCCACTTTCCATTTACTTTTATTGCCATTATTTATCTGAGAGGATCATATTTCAAGAAAGACTTTTTCCCCAACCAAAGGGAAAAAATACATTTCTTTATAAAGAAAAAAGAAGTCCAGCAAGCCCAGATCCAGTAGGATGTTTATCATTTTCAAGGCACGACATTTTTTTAAGGAGTTTTGAATAAGAGGATATTAAGAACAGTGGTAGCTTATAAAAGCAGCTTGCTGGATAAGGACCTATTTGGAAAGGCTTTTTAAAAGTGCATTATTTACCCAGTGGAGCTGTCAGGTTACCATGTTTACTCAAGGGAAGGCAGATTTTCTTTTTTTTTTTTTTAAATCTGGCCTACACTTTTCTTAAAACAGGCTATTGACGGGAATCAATGCAGAGTGGCTTAAAAGACACAGAATGGCTAGGCCTTGCTGGTACCTAAATAAATTGTCAGCCCAAGGTCATGCCTTCCATTGGTATTGGAAGCTATTTTTGAGTGACTTATATGGAATGTGAATTGCTAGAGGCCCAAAGTATAGATGACACATTTAGGGATGAGAAAACCACTCCAAAAAGCCCCCTGAATTCATCAGGCTTGCCTTCAACACCTGAAGAAACAAACACACATTTTGCATGCCCAGTGTGATATACTTTTATTAGTAAAGATATTTATAATGGCATTTTTTTGCGTCTGTGACTGATTGTTCATATGATTTGAGAAATTGATTTGTCCTCTTCTTTCCCAGTTGGACAGACTGATGCTGTAGTCTGTGATTTGCTCTTTTGTCAGAAGTGTCCAGAAAAGTTTCCAGAGGACTCAGATGCAAATCTGGACCCTATTCCTTAGTGGATGCCCAAGTTAGTGTCTAGTGCAGGACAAGCACAAGCATGGTTAGGCTGCTGTAACGAACACGCCCCCAAGCTCAGTGGCTTCACATCACAGAGATTTATGTCTTACTCAAGCCAAGTGCTCCATGGCTTTGGGAAGCTCCTCAAAACAACTGTCCTCCGGGTAGCAACCTGGCAGTCCAGACTGCCTCTATCCTGGGATTTGACCATGTCAACTCAAGACTTTTTTCACAGCTGCCCCAGCAAGGCCAGCAGAGAAACCTAGTACTCTGCCGATACCACTGAGCAGAACTAGCCACGCGAGTCCAACCAAATGGAAGTTATAGGAAAGTGGAATTGCCCTGCGCCTGGAAGGACAGGAGGGCCAGATAGAGAAGAAGCTCCAGACGTTTTGCTACAGTGGGAAAAAGGAAGTGATCTAATTACTCACCTTTGGGATAGGAGACTGTGTGTGTGTGTTTGTGTGTGTGTGTGTGTGTGTGGTGGGGGGGCTGTGTGACAGTGGTAGTTATTATTCTGATCTGAAAATGAATTGTAAGTGGTCTTGAGTCTAGATAATGTATACACGGTTGACCATGAGGAAGGGTGGGTTGTGCTACTAGACCATAGAAAGTAGCCAATTTAGATGATTATATTATTATTTCAGTTGATTGATTAAATAGGAGGTTTGTAAAGATTTTTAAAACTAAAACTTTTTAAATGAAAAAAAAAACTTTATACAGGGAGAGGAAAAGAACATCTGAGAAGGTTCTTTTATACAATTCTACAACTGGTTCTTGACCAAGGACAAATTGCTCCCCAGAGAACTTTTGTCAATGTTTGAAGACAGTTTTTGCTTTCACAGCTGATGGGGGGAGATGTTATTGGAATCTAGTGGGTGCAGGGCAAGGATTTTGCTAACCATCCTACAAATTCACAGGAGAGCCCTAACAACAGAGAATAATCTGATCCAAAACATCAAGTGTTAAGATCGAGGACCCTTAACCTTAAGTTCCAGGTTGTGAACTTTGTGGTCTCATTGTAAGCAGGTTCTTCCTGATTTAAGTTTTTCCATTTAAAACAAATAACTTATTTTTATTTTTCATATATTTAAAGATTGATAAATAAGGAATTACATTGGGTAATGGTGTAAAGAAAGACATCGGGGCGCTTGGGTGGCTCGGTTGGTTAAGCGTCTGCCTTGGGCTCAGATCGTGGTCCCAGGGTCCTGGGATTGAGCCCCGTGTTGGGCTCCCTGCTCAGCAGGCAGTCTGCTTCTTCCTCTCCTCTGCCCCTCCCCCCTGCTCGTGCTCTCTCTCTCTCTCTCTCCTCTCTCTCTCTCTCAAATAAGTAAATAAAACCTTTTTTAAAAAAGAAATTACAGCCATTGAATTACTATGGGTCCCACACAGGCAGAATTCCCATACGCTTAAAACATCATAAACACTGAGTGGCACTTGGTGATGTCACTTATTCATTCAACAGACTTGCAGACATTCCCTGAGCACCTGTCAGCTCCAGGCACCGTGTTAAGCACCGACTGTGTGGAGATGAGCAAGGCGCAGAAACCACACCCAGGGACCAACTCTGAAGCAAAGGCATAAACAGATAGTCCAGTCATGTTTGGTGGATAGCGTGGGGTAGATTCATCCCACAAGCCATGATCACTTCAGTTAGCCATGTGAGTGTGAGTGTGTGTGTATAATGTGCGTGCGCACACACACATACACGAAAACCAATCAACACTGTTTGAATGAAAGAATGGGTGAACAGATAGATCTCAGTCTGAGGAGGTAAGGAGCAACTTTTTGGTCATGGAGACATGCACGGGGTAGAGAGGAGAGGCACATTTAAGGAATGACTACACTTGCAGGTGGAGTGGACTCAGACTGTTGCCTCATGGAATAGGAGGAAAATTAAGGAGGAAGGGAATGACTTTCAAAAGTGCAAGATTCAGGGACGATGGAAGAGGACAGAGAGACCTAAGAGGATCACGCAGGCTCTGACAAATGGGGTGACCTGTCCCGAGTTAGATCGTAGGTCCTAGGAGCTTAAGTAAACTGTGCCTGGCTTCAGACTGGGGGCTCTCTGATGTCTCTCTACCCTCCCCACTCCAGTAAGCGAAGAGCAGGAATTTGAATCTAGCTTTGTAACACCCAAGGATGTGGCTTATGCTCAGAAAAACGTATTCATTTAAATCTACTTTAATCCGAGAGCGAAATCTGTCATAAAAATGTTAGCAAGTTGTTTGTGAAACTTACTAGACATGGTATTTTGCTGTGACAGCCCTGTGAATGGGCAAAGCAAAACCATCAAATTTTGTTTTGATCTAGTGAGATATAATTCACCTCACATAAACTCACTCTATTAAAGTATTCTGTTTGGTGGTTTTTAGGATATATTCAAAGTTGTGCAACCATCACAACTATCTAATTTCAAAATATCTTTATTTATTTATTAAAGAAACCCCATACCTGTTGGCAGTCACATTCCATTCTCTCCTCCCCTCAGCCCCTGCAAACTGTTTAAAATCTATTTTCTGTCTCTATAGATTTGCTTACTTTGGACATTTCATGTAAATGAAATCATACAATGTGTGGTCCTCTGTGATTGGCTTCTTTTACTTGGCATAATGTTTTCAAGTTCGTCCATATTGTAGTGTGTGTCAGTGTCCCATTTCCGTTTATTGTCAATAATATTCCTGTGCATAGGTATATCACTGTTATGGACTGGTTGTTTCCCCAAAATTAATGTGTTGAAGTTCTAACTCCCTGGTACCTTAGAATATAGTTGCATTTGGATTTAAGGTCTTTAAGGAGATAATTGAGTTAAAAGGAGGTCTTTATGTTGAGCCTTAATCCAATATGTGTGGTGTCCTAATAAGAGGAGGAAATTTGGACACAGACATGTGCGTGCACAGAGGAAAGACTACATGGGGACACAGGGAGAAGGTGGACATCTGCAAACCAAGGAGAAAGGCCTCAGAAAAAAATTAAATCTGCCACCACCTTGATCTTGGACTCCCGGCCTCCAGAACTGTGAGAAAATAAATTTCTGTTGTTTAAGCCACTGAGCTTATGGAATTTTGTTACGACAACTCTAGCAAACTTGAACGACCACATTTTGTTAATCCATTCATCAACTGATGGACATTTGGGGATCAAGTGCTTTTTTAAGGCACATTCCATCTGGCTCTGACATGCCAGGTCCATTTCAGTGTGTCTTGAGGGCTCTGGAAGATCCCTCCATTGAACCTATATGTGGGAGCCCCAAGGGTGTAAGTCAGCATGGCGGACTGGTTTCTCATCTTGCTTTCTCCAAGATGAAGGCTCACAGGCACACATACTCTATGCCGTGAGGCTGGGTACTGTGATATCAGGGCCCTGGAAATGCCCATTTGCACAAAAATATTTCTCTCACTGCTTTGCAAGGTGCTACTTACATTCTTGTCTAGTTGCATTGACTCCAAAGGAAGATTCTGGTAGAGAGTAACACCTGAGATGTGCATGGATTTCTAGAAAGCCTCTATGAAAATGTATGTTCTCACCTGCAACAGGACTGTGCTATGTGGATACCTGGTGTCTCCCCAGCAGAGATTGCAGTCAAGTCCGTTACCATGTGGGAAAGCTTGCCAATCTAGGCAGAGTGGGCTAAGACAGAGGGTTAATTGATCTTGGGGGAAGTTATGATACTCGGAGGCAGAAACTCAGGCTCAGGGCAATTGAAAGGGCACAGGATGTTCTGTGTGAACTAGGGCAGCCAGGTCAGCCCAGACCAGCCAGGAACGCAGAGCAAGAAATAGAAAAACACTGCACAATTACCTATAGCTTTAAAACCTGCTTTTGCACATTTACTGACTGCATCTCCATGCATGCAAGGATATAGCTCTATGTGAGCCCAAATGGCGAAGTGCATTATGCTCACTCTCAATTTAAAGAGAGACTGAGGATGAAAAGTCATTATTCCAGATTGTAAAGGAATGCTTTCCTCTCCCCTTGACCAGAGGCAAAACCCAAGCTCCCCAGGATTCACCATGGATGATGACAGCTGCCTACTTTCCTCATGTTGTTCATGTTCTTTTATTAGGAAACTCCCCTGGGGCAGCTGAGTGCTGGAGAAAGGGGAAGGGTTTCTACCCGGAGGTGAGGCTCTTTGCCTATTGGCACACCAGTCCAGGGTGAGTGACATAAGGAGGGTGAAAGGTGATGGGCGAGAGGTAAAGAGACCCATCGCACCGTTGACGCTTTCTGTGTGAGGGTGCAAATCATACATATATAACTAATATTGTGCTCCTACCCCAGCCATCCTTTTATGGGATCTTGGATACTCAGGGCTGTTTGTGTAATTGCTTCTTGTAAATGAGCTCCTACTCTGCAACACTTTACAGTAAACCACTTTCCTTTGCCATCTGGTATCCAGTTGTTTTAACCGGGTTTCCAGGATTTGCATCAGTCATTTCCAAGAACCTTTTTAACCTTCATGAAATGAAATAATTGAAGTCTATTCTTTCAACTTTACATTTGCTTGAGAAAGCCTTTGAAATCAAGGAATGGAGAAGGCTGAAGGAGGGGATGAGATTAAAACAAAAGGGCTCATTTCTTCTCCTCGGAG
This sequence comes from Potos flavus, assembly GCA_028534135.1. NCBI lineage: Eukaryota > Metazoa > Chordata > Mammalia > Carnivora > Procyonidae > Potos > Potos flavus. The sequence goes on along the minus strand of CM052898.1, from coordinate 184,563,066 downwards.
ATGGCCAGAAATACTGCCTCCAAGGTGTGGGGTCCCAAGGCTGGAATGGGTTATCACCTCTGCTGTGGGCTCATCTGGACCGAAGAAGCTCTCTTGTGATGGTGAAATGGAGAGGTTGGCAAGCTGGGAAAAGGAGTGCCCTTCCCTTGACCCGATCTAGAAATCCTCCCTTGGTAGAAATTGGTGTCTCTCTGATCCTGCTTCTCCATTACTCACCCTCCTTCCCATCCTGCTTGAACTGAGTTCCCTGCCTTGCTCAGAAGCAGAGGGAAATGAAGAGAAATCCAAATGTGTGCACCTTGCTACTTCTCTTCGGCAATTCCTATTCCGCTGAATAGTGCACACGGCAGAGGCCTGGGGCACTAGGTCAAATGGGTGCATGTTACCCGCATTCTCCAAGCAGCCAGAATATAAAACACTTCAGTTGCAGGTAAGTCTATAGTTCAGTGTTTTTCTGTTCCACTACCTGGCCATCTCGTATCTTTCCCATTTTTAGTCCTAATCACAGTAGATGCAGAGATGCCTCCAGAGGTCTAAGTGATGGGAATCTTTAATTAAAAATAAACTTCCCACCTTTCCCAAAAAAGATTTTTCCAACATGCCTGTTACTTACATCTTAATCCCATAATGACCTACTAGCCCCTTGAACAGTCGCACGAATTCATTTCTGACTCAAACGAACCACATTTTGCTTGGGTCATTCTGAGTATTTTCTCATTTATAAGGCTCATAGCCCCCAAATAACTTAATCTGAAAGCTATTTTTTTTAATGTATCAAAAGGTCTTGAGAGTTTCAAATGCTTTCCGAAGAAAAGTGTCCGCTCTCATTTACCTTCCTGTCTTTCACATTCTGTATTCTGATTGTTGAGAGCTCAGCGTTTGGGGGGAAAGCATGGAACACATTCATGAGAAAGAGCTCAGTCTATGGAATCTGAATAAAACTGGACCTTACAGCCCATCTCAAGCACGGTGCACATCCAAAAGAAACGAATATCCAACCCTGCAGGAGAAGTGACCAGTAACGCATTTACTCACTCTGTCCTTGTTTGGGAAATAAGGGATTATCATCTATCATCCAACCAATCTTCCTGGACATGCAACTCTTCTCTCTAAAGCCCCACTCTCTGTGGCTTCCTTTTCTGCCCACTCCCTGTACGGGTTCCCTGACCTCTACCCTCTCTACCTTCTCAGTGGTTCTCCCACCTCCCCACCTCCCACGACAGGCAACTTGGTGAGCTCTGCATTGGCTCTCTCCCCACTTCCCATTGACAGAGTTCTGGTGGCAGATCCAGCAAATCCAGGATCCTACCTCCTTAGAAGACTGGGGTACAGTTAGTGATGTAGCTTATCGCTGAATATTCTCCAACTCAGTGGAGGCAAGGAGCACCTGCTCTCTCGGAGGGGAAGGCAGCTCAGTGGGCTGTTTTCAGGACCTCAGGGCAGTTTACAGGTCCCTTATAGTCATGTCCTTACCTATTTAAGACTTCAGTTCAGAGCTTCTCTGTATCTACGTTGCTCAGTGTGACTTGATGGGCCCCTTGTTAACTGCATTGTATTAGGCGAAAGAGGAGGACGGGCTTCCTAGAAAATCTACATTTTCCATTCCCTTCTTCCTCATATTCATTTTTCTGGCTTCTTTAAGTCATTCGAGAAAATATACCTTTGTACTCAAAAAGAAATCTCAGGATGCAAAATGTTGACAGGTTTGAGTAAGAGTTTTTATTGTGCTGTTTTCTGGTACTGTAATTAAGCAATGCTTCATTTGCTGTGTTTCCTAATAGTGTCTCCTAAACTGGTAGGCAGAGACTGAGTTTAAGGTTTGAACACATGGCCATTGAGGGGTGGGGGCCCTCCTGAGGGTTAACCCCTGCAGGATTTTATTCTAAGGAAACCATGGGGTTCATGGAGGAAGTGGGTCTTATCATCAAAGCCAACATGGAGAAGATCCACCCAGGAAGACTGGGTGCCCTTAGGGAGTCTGCAGTTCAAGCCAACGTTCTCTGCTTTTGTTATTGCATTTCACCCAGATGAGCTTCTGAACACTCAGACTCGTCTGAGATGTTGGCAGTAGAGTTCTGGAGGAAGGGGATGCAGCCATCGTCTGCTCACCGAAGAGGACTATAAGAACTCCTGCACTGAGGAGCGTCATTCATTCTCAGTTTGATATGTGTCCTCAGAAGGTAGCATCTGAGAACAATGGTATCAACAGCGATGATGGTAAAGGCTGGTTTCCAGCAACTCTTCTGTTTAAGGAGTATTGGGACCCGACAATATATTCATCCAGCACTTTTACTGGGTTTGATGTCTTTCTTCATTCAGGCACGAAGCGTGCTCTAGCCACTTGCTTATTGGAGGAAACTGCCTTCTGTGGGGGAGCTTGGAGGCTTGCCTGCTGGGCACCTTCCTGTGTTTGCCTGGGTGTGAGTCCCCTTTAAGGAGGGAACAGATCCATCATGAATCGGAGCCTGTGCTGAAGCCGATGTCCAGTGTAAGCAGAGCAGGCCTGGATTTTTACTGCGTGGTGTTCCAAGTCAACGTTTTGCTGAGAAATATTAAGTGTAACCAAATATTACAGGGAACACACTGTTCCTGCTATATTTCCAGGGCATCTGATCAATGGGAAAAATGAGAAGTGGAAATAAACAGAAAGGACAGAGAATGGAGCAGGCAACTGGGCTCAGAGGAAAACTGAGGAAAGCAGAGGAAATGATTTTCAGAGTAAATACAGATAACTGGGGCGATGCTATACAGAGAAGAAACTTCTGCCTGTCCTGCTCTGGGTCCCGGTTAAGCCAGGGAGTGTGGTGGAGCCATGCAGAGCATTTTCCTCTAGGGCCGAGAATTTTCCTTAATAAGTCCAGCTGTCATAGGCAATGCCAGGAACCGGCAAGAGGCAGTGTAGTCGGGCAAGGAGGGCCAACATCCAGGAGAAAGCAACCCGGCAACATGGGAGCTGATGAACTGTGGCCAGGAGGCCAGGCAGCCACAGGGCCCTGGGTTCATAGGGGGAGTGGATCCTATCTTTGAGGCACATGTGGAAAAGTTCCACACAAGAGAATTGGGAGCCCTTGGGGACTCTGCCCTTTAAGCCAATGGTGTCCCCCTTGGAAGCCTCCCCTACCTCAGCTCCTGGCACATCAGAATAGTATGCGATATAGGCTGCTTGTGGAAGTCCCGGTGCCTGCTCTGCACAACTCTGTAGTTCTCCTCGGTTGCAAGGCATCTGTGCATTACGGGGTGCTGAGGAACACCCCGGCCTCTCATCATGAGATGCCCGGAGCACCTCCCTGCAAACTGTGACAAACCAAAGTACCTTCAGATGTTGCCCAATAGCTTTTGGGGGACACAATCCCTCCCTGGTTGAGCACCATGCAACTGCCAGAGTTGTGGAGCCAAGACCTAGAAAGTCTTTGTAGCATGTCTGTGATTGCCCGAGAAATTGATGCAAAGCCAGATATGGAACCTATGAACTCAGACCTTCGAAGGCATCCCAGGCTTTGCCATGGGTGGAGCCTCAGCCCAAGCAGTACAGCGTGTAGATCTCTATCCTGGGCTCAAGCTTGGGCTCCAGGCTTGACTTACTGCCTATGTGAGCATGGCTACCTTCCCCTATTTTGTTGTCTCAGTGTCTTCATCTGTAGAACAGCTTTGATGAGAATGATGTACCGCACGGGGGGTCGGTGTGTCCACCAAGATCAGCCAAGCCAAGTGTGTAGCACAGATTTGCTGCGTGGCAGGTGCTCACAACGGCTGGTCTGTGCCTTCTCTACCATCTACCATGTGTTCTAATAAACTGCTTTGAGTTTCTTGGCTTCAGTAGCCCCCTCTCCCTGGAATCCCCTTCCACCAACTTCTTCACGGGACTAACTCCTTCCTGTCCATTGAGCCACAGTTTAAATGTCATCCCCAAAAAGCAGGCTATGGGTCTCCCTACTGTGTCCCCAGAGCAGCCCCCAGAGCCCTGGGTTTACCATATCAAATGTGTTGAAATGTCTGTGTTTGTGTCTGTCTTTCTAATCAGACCTTCTATGAGCAAATAGGTCAGGGAGCCTGTGTAATGAATGTATACACCCCCGTGGCCCTTGGGGGAGGGGTAGCATTTTGCCGGGCAGGAATGGGAACGGTAGACAAGTCCAGTGTTGGCTGAAGACAACCTTGTGAGGAGAAATGGTTGAGACGCGAGGGAGCAAGGAGAGTGGAAGTCAGCTGGAAGACATGAGTGCCACGCTGCCCCCTACAGAGGCCTCCCATGACACTTTCATCCTTAGTTTACCAGTCAACCGGAAGCTCTCCTATGCCTTTGGGAGGTTGCGGTTGCAGTGGTGCAACCAAAACTCTACCGTGAGCAGATTCAACTGGCAGTGGTGTGCAGGATAAATTGGACTAGACAAGGTCTGGAGGCAAGGAAAGATTAGTTAACTTTAAGTAACTGCAGGAGAGAAGTCACGGGGGCCAAAAGTCTAAACACAGCTGTGAAGCATCTTCAGTCTTCAGGTTAGTAAGTATTACTTTTAAGAGAAGGGTAACAAATGACGGGCCACTGATTGTTTCCGGAGCCGAAAGAGAGGAGGAGCCCTCAGAAGCCGTGTGAGTATTTTGGTGTGTGAGAAGGTGGTTCTGACAGTGAGGATTATTGCATGGGAGAGTGGAATGTCAAAGAAAGTTCTGCTGTCTTCTCTGGAGATCTTTACACCATCGATATGGCCCTTCCCAGTGAGGGGTGGTTCAGTGCCCTGGCAGAAGTCAAGGAATGAAGCAGATGGGGAGGGGGGATGGGAAGGCTGGTAGAGATTGGACCCAGGCTGCTGTGTCTTTATTCTGGGAATTGGAATCATTTCTCACAATTTGAATTGGAAATCTCAAATCATGTCTCTGACCAGTTAGGTCTTATCTTTAGGGAGAAATATTGAATGTAGCAACATTTATAATGGGTGCAGGGGAGTATTTGAGGACTGGGTGGAGAACAAACAATATCAGAGCTAAAGCACCTTGAAGATTTTGGAGAGGACAGGGTGTAAACACCTGCTTGTGTAGGTCCCGCAGCTCTGAGACTTGTACCCATCCTGGAGGTAAGGGCCCATCTCGCCTCCTTCTGGACCTCAGAAAGCCGAGCTCAGGCTACAAGTCGGGTCTCCTCAGCCCCAGCCACATTTTCATCTTTGAGTCTCGTATGAATATTTGTAAAATCAAAGAACGAATTCAAAGTCACCTTCCCTGGTCTGGTGTAGGAAGCCTGGGTCCGAGCCTGGGATCAGAGCCTTCTGCGGGTAGCTTGCTGCTGCTCAGAAGGGACAGAGAGGCCTCCAACCCAGACGTGGCCTCTGACATTTCATCAAATAAGGAGAGCCGGTGAGTAGCTAAAGAGAGAACACAAAAGCAGAGCTCAACTCCAAAGTCGACGCTTACCGTGCCCTCTTCTCCGAGTGCAGCTGTGGTCTGGCCAGCGAGGAGCCTTGCGCGATCTCCGTGGAGTCTGGCAGGAGAGAGCAAATGAGCTGCTGGCCTGGGCTAGGCCCTTTGCCCTCACCTGGGCTTTCAGAAAGGGAGCCGGGCTCCTGAATTATTCATGCCTGCCTAAGTGAAGGGCTGCAGAAAATAGGAGGAACCCCCTCCCCTCCCATCAGCACGAGGAACAGAGGAGGAGGGAAGCACTTCTTCCAGGGATGGTAGCAAATTTAAACAGAATACTCATACAGCAGTCGGGTCAGGGCAGCCGTCACATGGAGCCTCCTTTCCGGCTTCCCTGCATAGAGACCTCTCATTCTGTTTCCAAAATTAAGACTGTGATAATGAGTTGGAAGGTACCACAAATTAAGACACTCTGAGCTAACACCAAAACGGATGTGATGCTAATGCTTACAAGTGAAATAACTACAAAAAATCCCTTTAAGAAAGAAAAGAAAGGGAGCGCCTGGGTGGCTCAGTGGGTTAAAGCCTCTGCCTTCGGCTCAGATCATGATCTCAGGATCCTGGGATCGAGCCCCACATCGGGCTCTCTGCTCAGCAGGCAGCCTGCTTCCCCCTCTCTCTGCCTGCCTCTCTGCCTACTTGTGATCTCTCTCTGTGTCAAATAAATAAGTAAAATCTTAAAAGAAAGAAAGAAAGAAAGAAAGAAAGAAAGAAAGAAAGAAAGAAAGAAAGAAAGAAAGAAAGAGAAAGAAAGAAAGAAAGAAAGAAAGAAAGAAAGAAAGAAAGAAAGAAAGAAAGAAAGAAAGAAAGAAAAGAAAGAAGGAAAAGAACAGCCCATGTTTTCCATATCTGGCCTGATTAAATGAGCGAAGGAAGGGGGTTCTTTGCCTGGATCCTTGCCAAATAGAAGAAGGGTGTAGGACATGGGAAGGATGAATGAAATGGTAGAGAGAATGAATGGTATGACTCTCAGTGATGGCAGGCGACAGGTCAGATGGGAAACAGTTGATGGATCTGCCCTGACAGTTGCTGCCAGATGGTCATCGGGCCAGGGTAGGCAGTGATAATGTAGGGCTACCATCACAGGCACGGCGAGGCCACCTCTCTGTGGGGTCCCTGAGTACAGGGTGAGCTGCCACCAAGGGACTCCTCCCTCCTAGCGGTCTTCGTACATTGGACCAACGTGTCCAGAGAGCCTACTGTGTGCTGGGCTTATGCTGTCCTGCCTGTGCTAGACGAATAAACTGTGTTTAAGGAGTTCACAGTTGCGTCATAGGAGTAATTGAGAATATATGACTGTTGGCTTAAGCACCTCCATTTACTTTGAATAACGGGAGTTAATTGAACACATTTCATGCTTCCCCACAGCCCTTACCAAGCCTTTGGAGGTTTCAGTCCATTGTTGCTGCCAAATGCAGCCCACCAGGGACAGATACTACGTGTAAAAGAATAGTTTTGCATCCTCTCCATAGAGTTGGTTAGGAAATGACATTGAAAGAAGGGAGCTTATGAAATAAAAATAAGATGTTAAATGCTGAGAAAGATCTACATCAGCAAGGGCACAATCATTTGTTCCTTCGACAAATACTACTGCGCACTCATGTCCAAGATATCGGGCGAGGTGCTAACTCTGAAATAAGGTACAGGAAGATGTTAAAGAGGCACCCAGCTCATCCAGTGCTTTCTCATGCAGCATGGAAGATCAAACTAAAGACATCGGAATACAACATAGCGTGCCGACCACTGCCTATGTGAGTGGTACACACAATTTGTGCTGGAACCTTTCCAAGCCATAAAGTGTAAATTCATGGAGGGGAAAGATACATCTGAGGTCTTGAAAGGTCGTTGAAATTTCCAAAGCAAAAATGGAAGGGAAGCACATCCTGGGCTGAGGAGGGATGGCAAGGGTGGGGGTGGGAAGCAGAGCAGGATTCTGAACAGCCTTGGGAATATTTCGTTCCACCTGGCTGTCACCCAGCAGGTGTGTCCTCGTCTCTCCCTGTCCCCGCTTCCGGGGTAGTCCAACCACCACCTTCATATCTTCTTGCTGGATGCCACTAGAAGTTCTTTGCTGGACCTCCTGCTTCTACTCTTGCTGCCTGTTCCCCACCAGAACCCAGTCTCCACGGAGTGGTCAGAGTGGTTTTATTTAAACGTAACTTAGATAATGTCATGCACCCTTAAAAAAGAGGCCCATATACTTCTCAAAATCCCGACTTCCCTCTTTCTCCTGCCTGCTGATTCCGCCCATGTCCCAGTGGGTTTCTTTCTGCTCTTTGCACTGACCACGTTCATGCCCCCATGAAAGGTTGCAGACTCAATTTGCCAAGAATGACCTACTCCTGACCCTTTGAATACAAGTTTCTTCTCATTTATCCACCCACTAGCTACTTCTGGGGATTCTGTGGTACATTCTGGGGATATGGATTCAGGGAGTTTCTGAAATGCCACCTTCTCAGAGGAAGCTTTGGCCACTCTCCATGGAGCAGGTGCGTCCTTGACCTTCCCAACCTTGTTTGTTTCCATCACGGTATTTCTCACCAGCTGTAATTATTGGGTACATTTATTTGTTTTTATGTTCATTGTCTTCCCTGGTAGAAAGTGAGCTCCGTAAAGACAAGCATTATGTCTTATTTTTTTGTCTTCAGCATCCAGCAGGGCATTGGGCACATTGAAGGCCCTTAATAAATATATGTTTAATGAATGGATGAGTAATGAGACATGAAGCCTGGAGAGGTTGATGAGGACCCTATTTTGGAGAGCGATACCTTAGGGGAAATCTCGACTATAGTCAGTCATGTGCTCAGCTCTCTCTAGGTGCTTATGGACAGAGAGGGAATAAGGCAGAGAAGAGACCTGGTATCCTGGGACTTATGTTTTAGACCAGTGTTTTCCAGTAGAACTTTCGGTGATGATGGAAGTTCTCTATATCTGCTCTGTCCAATATGGTAGCCATTAGCTACACATGGCCATTGAGCTCTTGAACTGTGACTGGTAGGACTAAGGACCTGAACCTTCTGTTTCATTTTACTTTATTTCATTTAAATTTAAATTGCCATGTGCAGCTAGCTAGTGGTTGCCATACTGCACAGTAGAATTCAAAGTGATCACGCAGCTGCCTGATGAGATGTACTTCTGTGTCTTTCACTTAAAAAATAGAATGTGTTAGTTTTACTAAGTCTTACTTTGTCTTATTACTAACTCTTATTAGTCTTATAAACAGTGTAAGTGATAGGACAGTGTAAGTAATTAATTCCATGTCTTTTGGACAAATGGTAACTCTTTTGAGGCTTTGCTTCTGACACTTCTCCTCTCTCCTGACCCCTGAACCAGCCAAATCCTCCTCTCGCAGGTGGCATCTGGGTACAGAAGGTAGCCTCTGTGTCCTCATGGCCATAGTGAGGTGAGGGCCTCCTACCTGGCTCTTCCTGACTTTTCAGACATGGCCTTATCCTACTGGTCAGAAGATGCCCTGCTGACCCTAATTACTGAGGCCCACAGCCGACGATGTCCAAGCACAGACAAGACACATGACCTTTCCTGGAATCCCCTGGAAGTCACTAGCACTGCAGACCTGCTGCTCCTCGGCCTCAGCACCCTGCCCTTGCTGTGGACTGCCCACCTTGCAGACTCACTCACAGGGTGCCATTGCCTTAACATGGCGGTCTCTCCTGAAACCCTCACTGAGCACGTAAGATACATAATGCAAGGACCAATGCTCTGTCTACCCCAGGCCTTAAACTTAAATTTCCGTGCCTCTCCTGCTGACTATCCTATATTTAATCCTGCACAGGGTGATGGCACTGGCCTCTAGCTGACACAGGTTGGTTCATGTCCTGAGCAAGTTCCTCCTTACAACATGGTGAGTTCTAAGTACCGTATATGCCTGCCAAAGTCTGAATTCTCAGGCTTCCATGTCAGAGCGCCATCTCTTTCTTCTTCTCCTTTTGGGAAGTTCATGAGTGTTTGAACTGCTTGGCCAAGGGTAGGATGTCTGCGGGGACCAATTCACACAGGGCTCGGCAACTCTCATGGCATGGGTAGACCTCACTTCTTCTGGAAGACACACAGAGGCCACACAGCCCATTCCCAGTGAATGGGCCTCCCTGGCTGTGCTGGTGTGGCCTTCCCACTCTGTGCTGGGTCATAACCGCTCTGTAGGCACTGGCTGGACTTCCATGTGGGTTTTGGCTGAGCAGGGCAGCTGAAGTCCTAAAAAGACAATTTTCTAATAAGATTTGTTAATTGAGGGGCACCTGGGTGGCTCAGTCGGTTGAGCATCTGCCTTCAGCTCAGGTCATGATCCTAGGGTCCCGGGATCCAAAGCCTCCCTCTCCCTCTGCCCCTCCCCCTGCTTGTGCTTGCTCTCTCTCTGACAAATAAATAAATAAATAAAATCTAAAAAAAATAGATTTGTTAATTGGTTTGCTTATGACATCTGTTAATTACCCTTATGGGCCCTCCTAGAATTTTCTTCCTAAAGCCCATGAAAGCAGGAATGGGTTTTCTATAACACATGTTTCCCAAACTCCAATAACTGAAGGAAGAATGGATCAGGAGTGGTTCAGACAGCCAAAGGCACACAGAGTTATCTTCTGCAGGGTCTCATGTCACTAAATGACCAGAGGCCAAGAGCACTGCACAGAGAGGTGGAAGAGACTGGGGCCCATAGCAACAATCCTAGGAGGTGGGGGACTCAGTTAGGGGGTGGGGACTCCATAATAAAGCCAAGCAGGGGACCTCATCAACACATGTCCTGTCATCATAGAATCATAATCTCAGACTGGGAAGCGCCCTAGATTCCGTCTAATCTACCCTGTCACCCCTTAGACGCTTGCTTCTCTGAGTCATCTGGGTAGATAAGATAACAAAATACCCTCCTAGGGAGTCAGCAGCAGATGCTGCCAAAATGACTGCTTCTGCTGAATTTCAAAACGCTGGGGGGTGGGCCACAGGAATATTGGGATTGCAAAAGCACTCCAATGCTCTTCCTGATGTCTTTGCTTCTTTCAGTCCATCACCCCTTCCCCAACACTGGGCAGTATTTGCCCCTAACTGCATCCCAGGCTCAGGGCCATGGGCAGGCCTTCAGTCTGAAGTCCAAGACCACAGTCATGCCTCGTGCTGCCCCATCGGCATCCTCCCTGGACCACTTTGAAAGGAGTAGACTTCTATACTTCTAGTCAGGTTCTCAAGTCATCGAAATCAGGAACCACACCTAGCCTCACCCACACCTGCAGTATCTGAGCCTCAGTTTCCTCACTTGTAAAGTAGCAACAATACTATCTCCACCGTGGGGCTCAGGTGAGGACATGTGCCTCTTGGCAGAGCGCTAACAGATGGGAATCATGACTGGTTTTGCTGGTAAGCTTGCCTCTCTTGGCACCCTGGGACTATCTGAAGAATGTAAAAGGCATGGCCCAAGAGTCCCCTTCTTTAGCACGCTTTATCACGAGGTTTTCAGAAAAGAAGCTGAAAACAGTAAACACACAATGGACAACCCAGACACAGAAATCTGGTCACTGCCATTTCCTAAACTGCTAGACTCCCACTCCTGTGGCTGTCTTCCGTCCGGCCCTGTTTGCTGAAGTGGGGGGGGGGGGGCATTTGGGTGCCACTTTCTTACTGGTTTCCATAGCGCATGACATGCGTCCATGACTCTGGTATTCCCCTAGCCTCAGTCGTGGCCAATACCTTTAGACCTTTGGAAAGCCCTGCTCCCTTTGGTCATGCCCTAGTTTCCGAATTTTATTCACTTCTGCCTCTGGTACTCCCAGCCACGGTCGAAGAGAAGGCAGAAACCCTCAGTCACGTTTAGGAGATGCTATTCTAGTATGTTCTTTCACTCAGTGTCACCTCCCTCCTCCTTATCTCTTTCTGCATTTCAGAGAGGTAGTTCTGGAGAAATGCCCTCAGAATCTGTCTCTCTCTCTCTCATCAGTTTGTGGTTCTTCCTTTTCTCTGGCCTCCATCATCCCTGCTTATGATAAGCTAAGGATACACCGCTGGATTTTATATTTCGTGGCAGCCATCTTATCCTTGTTATCATCCTCCATTATCTAGCCCCAGAAACTCAATGGAAATTACTTAATGAAAATGATAGTTTATTTCCCTGGAAAGGGAGTGCTGAGTGTGTTGGGAATCAACAGCTCATACTCTTCTGAGAGATAAACAGCTTTTGCTGATTGGCCCCGGATGTGGCAAAGCAATTCAGTTGGAGAGCTGGAGGAGATTCCAACTGAGAGCTACAGTATAAAATAATTTGAACAGGCAGTTCCAGAGTAAACCCAGGGGATGTCTGCATGCCGAAGCTTAAAACATGGCATAGTTGAGCATTAAGACAACACTAGGGCATTGCAGACACTCTGCATGATTCCTGTTACCTAGAAGGAATGAGATGGATGTCTAACAAATTATTCTTGCTAAGTATCAAGGCCAGCAGGAAATTGCCAGCATTTCAACCAGTCTGCTTGCCGAGTAAGTTCAACAGCACATAACTAAAATTTAATGAGAGATGATATAGTGATAAATTTTGTTTCATTGACTTAGAATTATTATGCCTTAATAATGAAGATCAAATTCCAAGGGACCAAAATTTCAAGTATAGTCTTAATTATGATAGATAACTAAGAAGAAGACTCTTTTGTTAAATGTACATTTTTTAAAATTGAGGAGCAATTTGTAAAAACAATGGAATAATTACAAAATAAAAGGTAAAGCATTGGTCCCATCAATACTTATCTCAGTGAGTAGTGTAAGAGTTCTGTCTAATCCCACTACTATTCTTAGGGACACCTAATGGTGTCCCTTCTATGAGAACTGACCATTGTGTGCAAAGTACATTTCCCCTTAGTCACAGCTGATTAGACCAGGAAGCAAATTTGGCCCAGCCTGGGCCAATCAACCTCTCTGAGAGGGTCCCTAGGGCAACCTAAGGCAGCTGACTCTGGGTTAGGTACAAGGAGAAGCAGAGACAGCCAGTCTGTAGACAAAAAAATGAAGGGTATACAGAAATGTGCTTCCATGCACTGCCAGAGAGATGGAAGGAGTAAGTTGTGTTGATAGCTTTATAGTTCATGGTTTTGGTCTCTTACAAAACCTGACTATACCTCTGTCCTGGGATTCTTGAGATATTTCCATGTGCTTCTAATTATATTGCCTGAATCTTTGGTAATTCAAGTGAGTTTTTGTTTCTTCAGAAAAATTTGAGGAGGAAATGTCTCTTTAAGATTCCCCTTTAATGTCTGTATTAGTTAGGGTATCACTTGTCCTTCTAAGAAACAATCCCCAACATCTCAGGGGATTTCACATGTATTCACATAATAAAAATATATTCCTTGCACATAACAACAGACGTGGATGCTCAGTGAGTGGCCTTCCACTTGGTTACCCTGGGGCTCAGGCCCCTTCATCTCGTGCTTCACAATCTCTTAGGGTCTTCTCTTTAGGATATTTGCTTCCAGCTGGCAGACCAAGAAGGAGAGAGTTGTGGAGAATTGTGGAGAAGTTGTTATGGTCAGGCCCACAAAGAACTTGTATCGCTTTTGCCTGGAAGCCAGTCACGTGGTCACACCTAGCCACATGGGATGAAGAGAAAGGAATATTTTAGATGTAATGAAAAGAATAATAATTCAAAAAATAACAACAAGAACAATAATTATAATAGCTATTGGTTTTTGAGAATTTCCATTTGCTGGACGTGGTGTTTAGCAGTTTTTATTTCACTTTCATCATTGTAATAAAGGTTCAGAGCTACTGGTCCAAAGCACACACCTTTATATATCTAGCAGTTGGAATCCAGAACCTAAGGTCATCACCACTGAGCAGAACCAAATACAAAAGTTAACTGTATGTGGGAGACAAGAAGTCCAGGCTAGCTTCCTTAAGGATAACAGATCACATGAAGAAGGGGGCCTTGCTAACAGCCAGAGCCAACCACCAGGCATGTGAATGAGGTAATGTTGGGCCACCAGACTCTACCAGGCTGCCAGTTGACTGTTGCCATGTGGCTGAGCCCAGGGGAGACAGGCAGAAGAATTTATTGGCTGAGTTCCCAAATCCCCAACATACATAATTGTGAGCCAATAAATGATTGTTGTTTTCAGTCTTAAAGAAAAAAAAAAAAATATATATATATATATAAATCTTAAGTATATGTTCATTATTTTATTATATTTATAATATATAACTTATATATTATCAATATATATTATATAGTATACATACACTATATGTTAGTAATATAAGTAGTATATTAATATAAAATAAATTATTATATATAATATTATACATTATATATCTCACACTTCCTACGTTTTACGAACATTTATTGATTCTTTACCTCCTTAAAGCATTTAGTCCAAATGTTTTGACTCAGTGTATAAAATCTTTTTCATTCAAGCCCCAAGATACATTTCTCTCTGGGGGCAGTTGTCCAGATTGAGACCTCTTCTTTAATCAGGAAATAGGATATCTAACCCCATCCATGTGTAAATGCAGATGCTTTGGCTAGAATTTTGTCACTAAAAGATCCAAGGTTTAAAAAATGAGTCATTTGACCAGCTCCTAAATTTTAACAACTCTTGTACTCCATAGTGGAGCTAATGCCTCTTCAAAAAAAAAAATGCAACTCAAATAAATGCATCGTTGATCTCTAACTGAAAAACTGTGAATGCAGGTGATGTTTTGAGACATATATGCATTTGTTCATGTTTAAGTTAAAGGTAATAATTTTAATCTTTAAAAACAGATGAAAGGAAATGATAGATTCTACATTCTTAGCACATTGTACCAACAGAGAAGGCTAAAAGAACACAGGACGAGGGCCATGTAAAAGGGACACAGGCACCAGTCTGAATGAATTCCTGATGGCCAGAGCTGGAACAATTTGAACAAGAAGTAAATCACATAGAATTGGATTATAACCCAAAGTATAAGAAAATATCTATGAGTCCCTACTAATAGAAATAAATAATTGAATAAGTAAATTTTATTTTTATTTTTTAATTTTATTTATTTATTTGACAGAGAGAGAGAGAGAGAGAGATCACAAGTAGGCAGAAAGGCAGGCAGAGAGAGAGTGGGAAGCAAACTCCCCGCTTAGCAGAGAGCCCGATGTGGGCCTCGATCCCGGGACCCTGAGATAATGACCTGAGCCCAATTCAGAGGCTTTAACCCACTGAGCCACCCAGACACCCCGATTAAGTAAATTTTTTTAAATGAGGAGGGGGAGACAAATCATCCTTAACGAATTCCAAATCCTATACATAGACATTCCCCCTCCAGGAGGTGGAGCTTAATTGCCCCTTCCCTCCTGAGTGTTGGCTAAGCTTAGTGAATTGTTTCTAAAGAGTAGATTATGGAAAGGTGGGGAAAAGTGACTTCATAGTGGAGAAATCTGCATACCTCACTGTGGTCAGGGGATCAAGATGAGTATGCCTATGGTAAGTCAAGTTGAGAGCAGATATCCCATACATGGTACAATGAGAAGTGTACTTCATCTCTGATATTCTTTCCCAGGACCCATAACCCCAGTCTAACTGTAAGAAAAACATCAGACAAACCAAGCACAGGGAAATTCTACAAAACACCTGACCAGTAGTCCTTAAAACTATCAAGGTCATGAACAATGAGGAAAATTTGAGAAAGTAACAGACCAGAGGAGACTAAGGAAAGATGACGACCAAATGTAATGTGAGGAAGGATCCTGGAACAGAAAGAGGATGTTGGTGGGGGAAGACTAGTGAAATCTGAATAAAATGTAGAATTCAGTTCATAGAAATGTACCAATGTTGGGTTCTTAATTGTACCAAATGTCTGATGGTTTGTAAGATGTTCTCTGTGGAGGAAATTTGGGTGAGGGGTATATTGCAATTCTCTCTACTATCTTTGCAACTTTTTTGTAAATCTAAAACTATTCTAAAATAAAAAATTTATTTATTTTTTAGAAAGCAGGCTCTCATGGTCATTAACAAGCAGAGTGGGCAATTTGAATGCTGTGGGATAATCTAAATTGACATAATTTAATGATTTTCTTCTGTCTGATTCTATTACTCTCCGCCTGTCATTGCATATGTGAATGGTGAATTATTCCCGGTTATTGGGCCATTTGTGCAATTGCATAACTTGAAATTATTTGCAATATCACTTTGAAAGCACTTATATTTGAGTGATCTGTGCTTGAAATTAATATTTATAGCTTCTGCAAATCTTCATGTTGCATATAAAAGGATTCTGCTGGATTTTTTTAGATGGTTTGTTTCCTTCTAAGTGAGATGGTAAATATTTCCAACTTTCACCTAGGATGACCTAAGAATATGTACAGAAAAAATGTAATTTAGAAGATAAATGAAACCTAACTTTATATTCATGGATTATTTTTTTTTAACACTATGATCCATTTTATTTAAGAATAAGAGCATGGTATATGCTCTATATGTGTTTTGATATTGATAAACACTTAGTTTTAATGATTTTTTAAAGCAATTTATTGATATTCCATGATAACATGATTATGGAAAGGTGGCAAGTTGAATCCCTCTCTGTTTCTTAAAAACCTGGTCCCATTAATTGAAATACAGGGCTTTGAAACAAAATAAAAGCTTCTAAAAGGTTATTTCATGGACCTTGGCATTCTTCAAGATCTGACTGGGTTGATAGGATGAAGAGTAATAATCAGTACTGCCTGAATACAATCATCACACAGATTTTCAGATCTAGAGAAAACTTGACCAATTTACCAGGATAGAATATTAAACTAAGCTTATTCCTGCTTTACTCTTAGTGTATTAATCAGGGTTCTCAAGGGAAACAGAACTAATAGCTATGTGTATATATGAAGGGATTTGTTATAAGGAATTGGCCCATGTGATTATGAATGTTGGAGAGTCCAAAATCAAGATAGGCCAGCAGGCTGGAGACCCAGGAGAGCCAATGTTCCAGACTGAGTCCAAAGGCAGTTTGCTGTACAAACAGGAATAAACCATGTAGCAGATAAGTTCTGAAGGCAGTGTGCTGGAGAATTCACTCTTTTTCAGGGGAAGCTGGTCTTGGTCTATTCAAGTCTTCACCTGATTTGATGAGGTCCACTGACATTAAGGAGGGCAAACTGCTTACCCAAAATCTATCAATTTAAATGTTAGTCTCCAAAATACCCTCACAAAAACACCCAAAATAATGCTTGATCAAATATCTGGGCACTCTGTGGTCCAGCCAAGGTGACACACAAAATGAACCATCTCACTCAGGATCCCTTTATAAATTCGGAGTGATAAAACAAGGGGCCACGATGTGCTCGGACCTGTACTAGATCAGCTCTGTTCCATGAAATCCTCGTTTCAACTTTTTTTTAATTTTAATTTTATTTTTTCAGTGTTCCAAGATTCGTTGTTTCTGCACCACACCCAGTGCTCCATGCAATACGTGCCCTCCTTAATACCCACCACCAGGCTCACCCAACCCCCATCCCCCTCCCCTCCAAAACCCTCAGTTTGTTTCTCAGAATCCACAGTCTCTCATGGTTCATCTCCCCCTCTGATTTTCCCCAATTCACTTTTCCTTTCCTTCTCCTAATGTCCTCCATGTTTTTCCTTATGCTCCACAAGTAAGTGAAACCATATGATAATTGACTTTCTCTGCTTGACTTATTTCACTCAGCAAAATCTCCTCCAGTCCCGTCCATGTTGATACAAAAGTTGGGTATTCATCCTTTCTTTTGGAGGAGTAATATTCCATTGTATATATGGACCATATCTTCTTTATCCATTCATCTCTTGAAGGGCATCTCAGCTCTTTCCACAGTTTGGCGATTGTGGCCATTGCTGCTATGAACATTGGGGTGCATATGGCCCTTCTTTTCACTGCATCTGTATCTTTGGGGTAAATACCCAGTAGTGCAATGGCAGGGTCATAGGATAGCTCTATTTTTAATTTCTTAAGGAATCTCCACATTGTTTTCCAAAGTGGCTGCACCAACTTGCATTCCCACCAACAGTGTAAGAGGGTTCCCCTTTCTCCACATCCTTTCCAACACTTGTTGTTTCTTGTCTTATTAATTTTTGCCGTTCTTACTGGTGTCAGGTTGTATCTCACTGTGGTTTTGATTTGAATATCTCTGATGGCTAATGATGATGAGCATTTTTTCATGTGTCTGTTAGCCATTTGTATGTCTTCTTTGGAGAATTGTTTGTTCATATCTTCTGCCCGTTTTTTGACATGATTATCTGTTTTTTGGATGTTGAGTTTGAGGAGTTCTTTATAGATCTTGGATATCAGCCCTTTGTCTGTAATGTCATTTGCAAATATCTTCTCCCATTCCGTGGGTTGCCTCTTTGTTTTGTTGACTGTTTCCTTTGCTGTGCAGAAGCTTTTTATCTTGATGAACTCCCAAAAGTTCATTTTTGCTTTCGTTTCCTTTGCCTTTGGAGACAAGTCTTGAAAGAAAGAAGTTGCTGTGACTGATGTTGAAGAGGTTACTGCCTATGTTCTCCTCTAGAATTTTGATAGATTCCTGCCTCACATTGAGGTCTTTCATCCATTTCGAGTTTATCTTTGTGTATGGTGTAAGAGAATGGTCGAGTTTCATTCTTCTATACATAGTTGCAACATTTATATAGGTTTATTATCTTATTTCATAGATGAGTAAACAGCAGCTCAGAGTTACTTGCCCATAAATCACACACTTAAGAATTGGTTGAGCTTTGATTTGGACCCACACTTACCTGTTTCCAAAGTCTACGCTATTTCTTGAAGGGTGAAATGCTTTTACTGTGCTTCTTAGTGGCCCATTTGTCTTAGATCCTAGCACTTGCCCAGGATCCTCGGTTTCTTTTCTAATGGACTGCTCAGGTTGAGAGTGAGTTGAGGAAGTGGGACAGGCTGCCAGAGAAATCCTGACCTTTACCCAGCCCGTGAGAGGACACTGGTCTTTGATCAAGATCATTCTCTTCGCATAAAGAATTGCTTGAAAATGATCTCACTATCTCAGTTGTCAAGGATTTTCATTGTTATATGCTTATTTTTACTTATGTTTCATTCAGTTCTATTGATCATTTATTGTTATAGGCTCTCTATTAAATCCCGGGGATCCAAATTATCTTCAAATAATTTCATGCCTGAAAATGCACATGAATTATATTTGTTGGAATGGAAAATCCAGCCCTTGTAGCTTAAAAAAACAAAAACAAAAAAACCCAACAATAACAACAACAACAAAAAACCTGAACAAATTTTTAACCACCACCATGTTAATTAGGATGATCACTGCTAGTGGCCACACAGAAAACCCCCAAATCCCACTGACTTAATGGAATATGTTCATGTCCTATCATGAACATGAACTGTCATGAAGTTCAAAGTTCAGCATGGATCCTAAATAGCTGCTTTCCATCCAGTGACTTAGGGATCTGGGCTCCTTTCAGCTTGTATACCAACACCTCCCCACTGTGGCTTTGTGGTGTCAGAATAAGGGTCCCAAAAGATGTCCAAACCTTGATCTCAAAACCTGTGCATATTACCTTAGACAGAAAAATGGATTTGGTAGTTGTGATCGAAGTTACAGGCACTGAGATGGGATGACCCTGGATTGTCTGGGTGGATCTGGTATAATCACCTGAATCCTTGAGAGGATTCATCTCCCAACTGAATCAGAGAGAAATGTGACCACAGGGGAAGGGTCAGAGACGGCTGTGGAAAGCACTTGACCTGCCATGGCTAGTTTTAAAGATGGATGAAGGGACCACAAGCCAAGGAATGCAGGAGTCTTCCAGAAGCTGAAAAACTCAAGGAAACAGATTCTCCCCTGGGACCTCCCGAAGGAATTCAGTCCTATCAACACCTTGATTTTAGCTCAGTGAGACCTATGTTGGCCTTCTGAGATCCAGAACAGAAAATAAATTTGTATTAAGACACCAAGTTTGTGATCATTTGTTAGATCAGCAGTAGAAAAGTAATACAGCTTCTGAGCTTCTTTGGCAGGGAAATTAGGGATGGAGGAGGCACATAGAATTTTCAGTTCCCCAGAACACAAGCATTCACCTTTCCTTTTGCCAAGCCTTGGAGAACTCAGCCACTTCAAGTGAAGGTGGGTTCCTGGGAAATATGGAGGAACCATGGATATTTGGAGAGACCCACTAGTCTTTGCCAAAAGCACCCAACGCTGTTTTTGGCACCTGACAGAAACACATTAATACCAAGTAGAAAAGTCAAGAGCTATACAATGAATTGATCTCAATTGCCTAAACGTGCTCAGAGGAGTTTATCTGGTTTAGAGATAGCATACACATAGAGATAGACAACTTCTCTTTGGGTTTGCATTTCTTTCTTCTACCCCAGGTCTGGAGTAACTACGGAAGAAATGCATATTCTCAAACACTGTTTTCTGGCCCCAAATATTTCCCATCCTCTTAAGCCGAATGTAAACTATCCATTATTCAAACACTATAATTTAGGTAAATGATGATTCCAGAGTGTGATTATTTGAAATATCTCTGTATCTATGTTGCTGGTTAGACCTGGTCCGACAGAGAGCTGATAATTGGTTATGCAATTGAATTTCCTTGAAATTGACTTTGCATTCAGTAAAATGGGAAAATGAAAATATAATTGCCTTAATGGATTAGATTAAAGAAGTCCATTTGAAAGTTTCAGGGGAGGTATAAGAATCCACTTTAAAAAAATATCTTCTAGCATCTAGGAGGTACTTGGTTAATACACACAACTCCTATAGCCTTTCATCTGCTGTAATTAAAGGTTCTAGATCTAGTTATGCAAGCATCTACAAGTTGCTATTTGCTGTTATTCATTTCCTTTTAAAAAAGTTTTAGGTAAATTTTTATTTTTTTAAAGGAATTAATTAATTTACTTATTTATTATCTTTAGAGGTAGAATTTAGTTGCATATAACACCCAGTGCTCATTTCATCATGTGCCCTCCTTAATTCCTATCACCCAGTTACCCCATACCCCCAACCACTCCCCTTCAGCAACACTCAGTTTTTTTCCTACAGTTAAGAGTCTCTCATGGTTTGCTGTTATTCATTTCAAAACATTGAGTGAAAAAAGAGCACTCTATATTAACAAGTTAAAATTAGTTTTTTCCCTTATATTTTAAATTGGTAAGCTTCACATTTTTCAGCTATCTCAAAAGCTTTATTACATCATTTAATATTTCTCTTCACTTAACTCTATCAACTTTTTGTATCTATGTTGGAAATTGGCCAATGCAATATCTGATTTGTGTTCATTTCATAGAATCTGTTCCTGTTATACTTTGAAATATTGATTTGTTCATTGTTCCAAATTTAAAATCTGTAATGTACCAGTTTGTCTCTGGTGCTTAAACATGTCCTGGGATATTTGCTAAAGATAAAAATAAGATCTTGTCATTAAGTGAAATTTAGTAATAGATCAGGTTTTTTGGAACCCAAAGCTTAAATTGCTAAAGGGCATCATTATTATTTCATACTCTGTGCAGGAGAAGCATCTTGCCAACATCAGAATGGGCCTAAGAATGGAGGATTCCATCCCTTGAGCCACATTTAAAACTCTGTGTTCAAGTTCATTTATTCTTGGCAAAAGCCAACTTCCTGTTTTTAACAAGAATGGAATTGAGAAACTCAGAAGTCTTATGAATATCAAGTACCTTGCTTACAAAATAGCATCTTTGTAAAGTGAAAACGAATCATAAATGCATGGGTTTTTGTTAAGGATAAATGAAAATAAGAATATAAGGGAAGAAATGTTTTATGAAAAGTTTAGGGATTTAATCAAACACTGGGAGATTCATTTGATGGAGACAACTATTCACCCATCCTTTAATTTTATTCTGATTTTGCTTGTCATCAGATTGGATTGGCCCAGCCTTCAAGTTAATGACATCCTCCAGTTTCAAAGTGATAAAAACCGTGCTACAGGGCAGATGCTTAAACAAAACCAGGTTCCATTACAAGTAACCACTATTCACATGTGCACCATAAACTCCATGTGTATAATGTGAAAAGTTTTGGCCACGGTTAAATATATTCCCATTGCTGCATTTTTCCACCCAGAAGCAGAAACACATTAAGTATACAGGACATAACATTTATATTGGCATGATTAAATCTATTTACCTATTTAAGATAATGTTAAAAATGAACTAAAATAAAATACTGTGAATAACAGACATGCTGCCACACTGAAAACATTCTTGCTACTTCCTTCCATCATTAATTCATCTGTTCAATCAATCCACAAAAATATAGGGAGCATATGCTGTGTGCCCAACTGCGGTCCACAAAATATACTCACATGGTTCTAAAGAGAGTGTTTTCCCCATGTTTTACTTATGAGTCTTATGGTGGATTAAGATGGCCCAAACTTCTCTAACCCATTTCATTTTATGTCCTCCAAGCCTCAGATCTGGGTGGCCTCCTGTGACTTGGTTGGCCAGGAAAGGGCGGGGAAAGTGTTGCGGTGCAACTTCTTGTGCAAGTTCACAAAAGCCTTTCTAGCTGCTCCCTTGGTCTTTCAGAAAACTTCTCTTAGAATCCTGAGTCACCATATAAGAAGTCCCATTATGCACAGATTGAAGCTGCCATGCGTGCCGTGAGGAACCCAAGCCACAAGGAGAGACTGGAGATGTCACATTTTGAGAGGCCAAGGAGCACCAAGGAACCAGATGTGTGAGTCAAGAAGCTGTCCCGGGAGTGGCTCCACCCGTTCCAGTCAGCCTGTGGCGGACACCATGTAGAACAGAGATGGATCACCCAGTCAAGACCTTCCAGAATTCTTGACTCCCCCAACTGAGAAGAAAATGAAATGGTTGTTTTAAGTTGCTAAACCATGGGATAATCTGTTGCACAGTGATAGATAAGGGAAACAAGGCTATGAAAGTAGATTACTGAAGTATTAAGGACTTGCTAGCAAGAAGAAAATAATTTTCCTCAGAATTTTTTTTTTTAAAGTCAGGAAGAGCTATAGTGCATGTATTTTCTGAGTGCAAGCAGTTTATACCACGATGCCATCCTTCAAAACTCTGGATCTTATATGAAGTTAGTTTCTCATTATGGATAAATCTAGAATCACCCCCCTTGTTTTTCTTCTAAACACTCGATCTATGCTTGTTAGATTCCAGGTGCTATGTCAGTGCCTAGGGACTCAGCGGTGAAAAAAAATCCTAGTTCCTGTCTTGAAGGAATGAGAAGTTGAAGAAAGAAGACAAATATTCAAAGTGGGAGTCGTGGTTCAACACAGGGAGAGGAAGTGCGGTGGTGTACCGAGGATGTTAGGGGCACCAGACGTGAGAACAGGAGGATGTATAGATGGAGATGTGGATAAAGGTACAGATGTAAATGTAGATACAGATATATCCCGTGCCCTTTTAATATAAAACAATAATACATGTACATATTATGTATATTTTATATTGTATACACATACTCAAGTATGTGAGTGTGTATACAAATGTTTTGGCAATCGATCCCACAAAACCATCTCTTTGACATTATATATTGCTATTTAAATATATTAGTCATCTAATGCTTAATTCTTAGTTATTCTTTTAAGTTCTTAGATTGTACATAATAGTTAATGTTTAATAAGAGGATGCCAAATATGTGCTTTTAAAAAATGTCTCAACTCAATACCTACATTTTCTGATAAAATGATGCACGGAACTTTTTTTCTATAAAAAACTCTGTCATATACCTTATTCTCAACCCATTGCATTTGTTCCTGATATTCTTTTCAGATTTAGAAAAGAATGGTGAACTTGTCGAGAAGGGAGAAGTAATCACCTCCCACACTTGAGAACAAACCCTGTATTCTTCTTCCACATCTTCCCCTTCAACTTGACTCTTGGAAAAGTTGAAAAGCATGACCCAGGAAGGCTACACATAGTATAGAAACATAATAAAGACCAAGTCCTTTGCCCTTCCCACCCCATCTCTAGTGTTTCCATATGTCAATTGTTCAAGGGGTTGACCTCACTTCAGGATTTATTGCATATTGATTTAAGAAATATGACTAATGAAATTGCCCTTTCTAACAGTATGTAGGAAGATTCTAATGATGTGAATGTTAAATTTCATTTGTATATAGTGCGTGTTTTATTGTGCCAAAGACTGGAGATATGTTAAAACTGGGATTCCTAAGTGCTTTTCCATCTGGTAAAATTGTAAGTTTCCAGAATCTTCTTCTAGTGCTTTCCCCCACAACATTGTTCTTATGAATTGCCACACACACACACACACACACACACACAGATGTACAATTTTTTATATGTGTAGGACAATTAAACAAAGTGGGGGCAAAGGGTTCAGAAATAGACAACAGGCAACCCAGAAAGAGGTTGAGTTTGGGGTAAGGAAAGGAATTATGGAAGAGAAATGGCCCGGCTTGTCCCATTCCCTGACCGAATGCCTGAGCTTATTCTGGGGACTGACTCACAAGGAGTCGCATGAAGAGGATGAACTCAAAAACTGGAGGAGACTGTATTGTGTTCACCTCCCTATGGAATTTTTACGGATCTTTAGGAATCCCTTCCGTGGCTACATAGGAAGATCTTCTGGACCCATCATTAAGTGATGGCAGTTAGTCATTCATTCCACAAACATTTATTGAGAACCACCTGCTCAATGGGCGAAGTAGTGGAAGGTGAAGATTCCATCTCTCTCCACACTCTGATGAGAGACCAGCTGGGAACAGTGGCTAGCCATTGCCATGTTCTCCAAGTCCGGACATCTGAAAGCAGTCATTGGACAAGTAAGTCAACTTGTCTCCAGTCCCCCTCTGGGGCCATTTCAATACCTCAAGTAGTATTGAAAAGAAGACACATTGTGTGGGCCAAGAAGATGACTAGGTTATCAGGGAGGGTATGAAAAATAAATCTATAATAAAAAAAGAAGGCATGCCTTGGCTGATGGGTTAATATTTGTAGGTGATTATTATCACTTAACTTGTCCACAAGGCTGCTTCCTTCACCTCTTTTTAACCACCTGGTTGTTGATATTTTCATTCTTTTTTTTCCCCCCCGGACTTGGCCCCTACTTGGTTGAGGAGTCTTGACTTTTCAGTCTAATTTTGTTTTCCAAAGTCAGCCAGGAGGTAGAGACATTATTTATTGTTTCTTTTTCTCTCTTTAAATGGAAGCAAAAAGAAACTAAGTTGCCTTTTTGCCTGTCAATTAAACGTAATGACATTGTAGGAATAGTTATGGGAAATATTTTCTGGCAGATCTTCTTTTTTTTTTTTTCTTATATCCCAATCCTGTTCTCTGCTCAGACATGGGGATTAAGAAAACAAACACTGCAAATTCTGAGAAAATTGGGGGAGGATGTGTTCTCAGAACCTGCTTGGGTGGCTGTTACCAAGAGAGCATGGCAAGAGGACACTCGTTCTTAGAGTCCAAAGTGACGGCAACAACCAAATCAGCAAGATTTGTATAATAGTGTGTGGACGCCTTAAAATAATTACCTGGGACACTTGAACTACAAATCTGCTTTTCACTTACTTAGATTACCCAATGAATAAATAGTTGGCAATTTTGCCTCTTCTGACAACACGTAGATATGATTCCTAAATGATTTAAATATGACAATGAATTGAGCTAAATGTATTTTTTATTGTTTTTAATTCAATGAAACTAAAGTCACTGGAATTTGTTATAGCTTAACCACCTTTTTCAAAAGTTTTATAATTCATATTTATATAAGCATGAAATATTTGGCAATTGGAACAATAGCTCTTTCACAACCACATTGTTTCTTTTTTTTCCCTTCCAGTTGCAGACATGGGAGAGATGTGAGTTTAAAAATATCAGTGGGCTTTGGCATGCATGCTTTGGTTGGCAAAGCAATTCCCCAGCTGCTACTGGCCAGCAGTTTGCTGTCATTTTCCAAGCATCTCTTGATGCTGAGCTTAAAGGTTTGGTCATTTAGCACCATAGCCCTTCTTAACTTATATGGCATCCCACAGCTTGAAGATGTGGCCTCCCACACACCTCCAGATGTGGCTGGCATGGTGGGCCACACACATGCAACACCACCGTGGTGGAAAGGGTAGTTTTGGAGAGAACTTATGGGGACGTGGGTTCTAGGAGGGGTAAGTTGAGGAATGGTGTGAAATATTTGTTGGGGCGAAGAACACATCATCCCCCTATTAGCATAGCACCTAGCTAGTCCTCCATAGAACATAGGAGTTAGGGGAAAATCAGAAGAGAATAACAAACTTTTACTTGAAAGTGTGTGTGTGTTTGTGTAACAAAGAGGAGTATAACTATTGATCATGGCCACCTGGAAGGGTTAATACATAGTAAATTACTCCTAAACTTGAGTGTCTTAAAACAACGATATTTCTTATCTCAGAGTTTCTGTAACTTAGGAATCTAGGAGTGCCTTAATTGGGTGCCTTTGGCTCAGGGTGTCCTGCAAGGCTATAATCAAGGCATCAGCTGGGTCTGCAGTCACCTGAAGGCTCAGCTAGGGGAGAATGCACTTACAAGCTCACTCATATGGTTGGTGGCAGGCCACCCTCACTTCCTTCTCCATCTGGCAGCTCTCACGATGGCAGTTGGCTTCCATCAGAATGAGCCAGAGAGGGAGCGCAAGATGCAAGCCACAGTCTTTTTGTGACCTAATCTCAGAGTCAACCTCTATCACTTTGGCTGTGTTCCATTCAATAGAAGCAAGTCTGTAGGTCCAGCCCAGATGAAACAGAGAGAATTAAAGAAGATTGTGAATGCCATAGGGCAGAGCCTTTGGGCAGTCAATTCGGAAGCTCTCTTCCACATGATTCAATTTTCAAAAATTCATATATCATTACCTCCAAAATTGGTACTGTGTTTTCTCTTGCATTTATGGCCATTTATCAAAAAGTAATGAGAGATATAAAGGGAGAGAGAACTAGAGGCTGGAAACTTATATCGTGGCAAATCCCTGCAATAGATGCTTATATAGTACCTAATCTCCACAAGAAGTTTGAGAGGTGGGCCCTTATTACCACCATTTTCAAATAAGGAAACTGAGGCTCACAAAATCAAACTTTAGGTATAGGGTTTTGTGGCATGATCCTATATTCCTACAAATATACATTAGAAACAAAACTGTGATTTTCCCATTATATTTTTCCATCAGTTTCTGTTCAACCTGATACTAAAATTGAGTATTAAAAACTTATTTCAATTATTTTTTCAATTATTAAAATAATACATGTTTACTTTATAAAGTTAAGAAACCATAGAGAATTAGAAGTATGGGGAAGGGCACACCATGTCATAGCAAGTAAATGTGAGTGAACACTCCAGCATTGTCAGAGCAAGTTTTAGCCAGTAGCAGCAAGGCAAAAGTCGATCTCCATGGTTACCGAATCCAAAGAAACAGGAATGCAGCAGATCTTAAGAAGCTCAAGGGACCAGCCAGATCTTGCTGACTGAGGAAGATTCTATTTAGCAAATTTCTAGGTAGCGTGGGGCAGTAGTGCTGGGGAAGAAGATGTCAAGGTGATGGCCAATGGCTCATTTTTTTATAATTCGTTTGTTCTTACAATTTTTTATGGAAGGTTTTTTTTTTTTTTTAAGATTTTATTTATTTATTTGACAGAGAGAGAGAGAGATCACAAGTAGGCAGAGAGGCTGGCAGAGACAGAGGGGGAAGCAGGCTCCCTGCTGAGCAGAGAGCCCGATGTGGGGCTCGATCCCAGGACCCTGAGATCATGACCTGAGCCAAAGGCAGAGGCTTTAACCCACTGGGCCACCCAGGCACCCCTATGGAAGGTTTTATATTAAAGGTTTTTGGCCTTAAACTGACAAGTTCATAATTATATCAGTTGTGTAGTTAGAAATCTTAAGGAAGACATGTTCTAGAAGTGACCATCATACTTAGATTGATGAATCAGAGACCTAAACTGAGGAACCCGGAGGGGAGGAATCACAGCAGCTTATGTCTGAAAATGATTGACATTTGTTAGGAAAACAAACATCTATTGAGCATCTACTATGTGCCAGACATGATGCAGACATACATCTGCTCATCAAATTCTCAATAAACTCAAGAGGGAAGTTATTATTAGTATGATTGTTCCCATTTCACAGAGATGGAGATCAGGAGGTGTAGAGGTCAAAAACCTGCTTAAGGTCACTGCATGCATTTCCTAGGGCTGCCGCTCTGTGGCACGAACTGGGTATCATGGTACCATGCAGTGCCACCAACTGGGTGACTGAATATGTCAAGAATTTACTCTCTCACACTTCTGGAGTTCACATACCTGAAACCAAGGTGTCATCGAGGCCATGCTCTCTCTGAGATTCTTGCTAGATCATTTTCTTGTCTCTTCCAAGCTTCTGAGATTGGTTGTCGGTCTACGATGTTCCTTGGCTTACTGCTCCATACTCCGCGTCTGCCTTGGTGGTCACATAGACTTCTCTGTATGTCTTTTTGTTCATATGGCATTCTCCTGTGTGTGTGTGTGTGTGTGTGTGTGTGTGTGTGCATGTTCCCAGATTTCCCTCTTAGAAGGACATCCATCATATTGGATTAGAGGCCATCCTAATGATTTCATCTTAACTTGATTACATCTACAAAATTCCATCTTCAAATAAGGACAAATCCAGAGGTATTGGGGGTTAGGACTTCAACTTATCTGTGATGGATAATTTTACATGTAAGGTTGAGTGAGCCACAGGGTACCCAGATTTAATGCTATTTCTGGGTGTGTCTGTGAAGGTTTTTAAGATGAGATTAGCATTTGATTTGATGGGCTCCATGAAGCAGCTGGTCCTCCCCAATGTGAGTGGGTATAAGCCAATCAAGAATTGGGGAGAGTTATTTGCTATTGCACTACTAAGGTATATAAGTATATAAATAAAACTACCAATCTGAGCACTCCCCCCGAATAGCAGTGGAGATCCCAGACAAAAGACAAAGGAACAAAGAGAGAGCTAAACCGTCTTTTCCTGGATCAAATGGGAATGGAGATTTAAGGACATGGAGATTAGAGAAGAAAGGAAAAGGAAAGAGGAAGTGCATGGTGAAGAACATCCTCAAATACCTGAAGAATTTTATGAAGAAGAACCTAATATTTAAGTATTTAGAGTGTGATATAAAATACCCTTCAACCTCTCCTGAAGCAGTATCTGTTATATTAAAGGACATTATATAAAGGTTTTGTGTGTGAGAGTGTTTGAGAAGTGGGTATGTGTGTATGAAAGAGAGAAAGAGTGTGAATCTATATCTGAAAGAGTTGTGAGCATGAATGTGCGTGTGTGTGTGAATGCATATGAGAAAGAGAGAATATGTGTCTGAGGTATGTGTGTGTGAGAGAGAGAGAGAGAGAAGGAGCTAAAGGCTAATAACCACTAAGTCTTCTGTCTGGGTTCAGGGGTCACACAAGGAACAACACGTACAGAATGGCAGGCAGACACATAACCCCGAACTATTTCAGCTGAAACAGGAAATAAGAAGGAGCCAAAGCAGAACTCGTACTCTCACCACCTGTTCATGGGTCCACGTCCCGCCACATCCCTACTTCTCTCAAACCCCCAAAGTTTGAAGGATTTGGGAAGGGGTCTTTTCTCCTTTTCACAAGTCACAGAAAAGGCAGTTGAGCTAAACTCTGGATCTTCAGTAACATTGGGACCCCAGCTGCCACCAGAGTTGAACACAAAAATGTATCTAGACACTTAACTTTCAGGAAAAAAAAAAAAGTCATCTATACCTGGAGATGATCCTATATATTAAGCACAGGTGGTGTTTGAATATGGGGACGGGCACCTTCACATGTTCATATGGCTTGGCGTTTGTCAACAGTGATGGCCAAGCAATCCTACACACTAGATCCCAGAGAAAAACTAATCAGCTAATGACCATGCCTAGCATCTGCAGGCTAATACTATTGTCTAGAAAATTTCTTCCATTGCTTGAAACACCTACTAAAATGGTAGGGACCCCAAAACTCAGTTGATCATGCTCAAACAGACATAAAGCAATTGAGTACTGACAGTGTTGACTTGGCGAGAATACCCGGACCATGATCGAAATGTGTTCTATTCTGAAGTGTTTTTGTCACTGTCGGGCCACAGGTTCCCCCTAAGGAGCCCCGAGGAGGTGAGACCTTCCCATTACAGCAGAGTGGTTGAGAGGTTGAGCTTTGGTATAAGACAGATCTATCGGCTGACACTTCTTAGCTTTGGAACATTGTGCTGTTAATCTCGCCAAGTTTCCAGATCTTCTTCTCTAAAATGGATTAAACAGTACTGTCTTTTAAGGTTGTCAGGAGGAACTCAGGAGATATTATATGTAATGTGCTTAAGACAATGTCTGGTATACAGAAAATATTTTTAAAAGATTGGTTACAATTGTTAGCATCAATGACAAAAGCACGTTGGGGGCATATTATAATCATTTTATAGCAGACGCTTGTCCTCCGGGCAAGAAATAATACTCAGAAGCCAGAACTTTCTACCATTCCCTTGTGATTTGTTTGTTTTTCCCTAATAAGTCTTGGTTGAGCTGAGGGAGAAAGGCCAGAGGCGAGTTTTCAGATGTGTCACTCCAAGGCAAAAGTCACATCATTGTCCTCATTTTCTAGCCTGATCATCACCCTCAACCTCATCCAAACCAATCAATGATAAAAACAATTTGAGCTTGGTTGGTGAAATGGAAACTTTTGGGGTTGCAGTTCACTTTTTACTGTAGCTGATTTGCCCTTGCCCTTTAGCATTGATAAGGAGATACAAATAACCAGATTGAGAGAGAATGAGAGACAACGGAACCCAAATTCAAAACAAAACTAGATGCCCCATCCTGATACGGGGACTCAGGGCCAGTGTCTGGCAGCATGACAGGAAAGGCTTTAAAAAAAGAAAAAAAAAAGAAAGAAAGAAAGAAAATGAAAGAACAGAGCCTGTGCCGTTTTACGTAGTAATTGGACACAAGGAAACTTACCCCTGGCACCTGGCCTTTGAGGTAATTATCCTTCTCCCAGGAGCACAATAGCCCCATTGTTTGCCTAGTGAGTAGCGCAGGAGTGCAATCGGAAAGGGAGAGAAGTCAGGGGAAGAGCAGGAAAAGAGGGAAGGTGTGGTCTTTGATGTGCTTCCAGGCCAGGGCTGGGGATCTGCACTGTGAGACATCAGCATGTCAGTGATCTTTGTCTTCTTACCTGGGAATATACGTCTAACACTGCAAATCCTCGTCTTGATCTGCACAGAGCCCGTTAAATCAACTCGGCCCAGCTGTCATCAGCTGGGGCTGGAAAGCAAAGCATACACTTGGATTTGACTTTATTGACACGTCTCACTAGCAAAAGCAAGATCGAAGAACTTTAGGCTGAGATAATTCAGGTAGATCCAGCAGTAGTGCGGTATCTCTTACCATGGCTTATCAGATGTTTCCCAGACAAACTTGCACCATTCTTTTGGTGCGAGTGAAATAATACCGAAGTTCAAGAACACTTTTCAGTGTAGAGGGTGCCGAGGATGCTGTGTTCAAAGGCCTGTGTTCCACCAAGCAGCAGCATTCACTCACTCGTTGGTTCTGCGAGCATTCCGGTGAGCCTCTGGATGGATCCAGGAGTGCTCTAGGATGCCCTAAAAGTGGACTTGAATGTCAAAAAATGTCTAGCCCTGAAGTGGAATCACGTACCTACAACAATATGACTGTAATGGAAATGGTGCAGCCTATAAAATAAATAGAAGTTAAGTGAGAGGAAACCATAAAGAAGCTGTGATTTTTTTTCTTGGATGGGGATGGGAACAGATCAGACAAGTCATGAGGAAGGAAGTACTATTAGAAAGGGGCCTTGACATTGAGAAAGGCACTTGATGTGATGAGCACTGTGTGGTATACACAACTGAGGAATTGTTGAACCCTACATCTGAAACTAATGATGTACTATAGGTTGGCTAATTGAATTTAAATTAAAAAAAAAAAAAAGAAGGGGGCCTTGAACAATGGGATGGAATTTGAAATTCTGAGAGGTAAATGTCTCTAATGATAAGGGTATGTATAAGGGAAAGTTGTGTTTTTTTTCCCTTACTTGTATTACAATTCAAGATGTTATTTGTGTTATAATGGTACATTCCAAGTTTTGACTGTAGAACACAGAATATGGAAATATTTAGAGGATGGGAAAAAATCCTTTTAATTTACCCATTTGGGCATTAGTGCTCATAGTTCCAGAAAACCCTCTTTAAAGTTACTTTTGAATTTTAAAATGATTACATATTTATTATGCTATCAGCCACTCAGTAACAAGCACTGCATTAGGTATTGTGAGAGAGAACAATATGCCAATATGACAGAAAGCATTAGGGAATCAGTAGGTATCTAAAAAAATTAGGTGTTATTTTTGGTGCTCTTCAAAATTAGGTGAAAGAGAGAAAATAACTTTGCAATCATAATTTTCAAGGTCATAAGTGTTTCTCCTTTACAAGTTGCTTTTGAGTTCTTCATTATATCCTCCATTCTCTGTTTTACACAGTATTCTAAGTTCATTTTCTCCCCGAAAAGAGTCTACTTCTCAGGCAGGCTTACTTGTACACCAATTAAATGTGGAAACTAGAGTATCCTGCCCAGGCTACAGAAATCCACATTACTTTTGTCTTAATTGTTTTGTATTCACATGCAATTAGGTTCAATAGACATCAGTGTACCTATTATAACTCTCTTTAAAGTCATTATAATATAGCTTTACAATTGATTCTGTAATTTGAATGCAAGCTTTTATACTCAATCATGTATTAAATACACCCTCTGTTTCTTCGCTTTCAAATACTTTGGGTGAGCAGGTGGTGAGGAGCGAAGCCCAAATGCTGCCATTTTGGTGACCAGTTGGTTACACAAAGAAATGAAATGAGTGCTCCCTGGTGAATATGATGCTACAATAAATATGGAAGTCGAATGAGTCCATTTAACAGATCCTTTTCTAAAGTAAACTTTTAAATTTGAAGTAATTTTAATTTTGCAAAAGTTTCAAAGACGGTTCAGAGAATTCTTTTTTTTTTTCCCCAAATACTTTTATTTTATTTTTTCAGTGTTACAAGATTCATTGTTTATGTGCCACACCCAGTGCTCCATGCAATACGTGCCCTCCTCAATACCCACCACCAGGCTCGCCCATCTCCCCAACCCCTCCCCTCCAAAGCTCTCAGTCCCTTGTTCTGAGTTCACAGTCTCTCATGGTTCTTCACCCCTCCGATTTCCTCCAAATTCATCCCTCCCCTCCCTCTCACAATGTCCTCCATGTTTTTCCTTACACTCCGCACGTAAGTGAGACCATATGATAATTGACTTTCTCTGCTTGACTTATTTCACTCAACATAATCTCTTCCAGTCCAGTCCATGTTAAAATAAAAGTTGGGTATTCGTCCTTTCTGATGGAGGCATAATATTCCATTGAATATATGGACCATATCTT